>JAWQRP010000898.1:0-22709 GCA_033557875.1 Quadriops clusia
ACGATCAGAAGTTCATCAACAGTATGCGCAGTTTATAAATATTCATGTACTGCGCAATTTGTTTAAGAACTCCTGATCGTCTGACTAGTACGTGAACTAGTCGGACGTAGGGGATGGAACAAAGCTATTATTTCATTCTTTAGTTCATCAGAAATGTTTATAAATATTAGCATCACAGTGCACAGTCTCTAGAAGCTATTTTAAGAAAAAAAACTGTAAAAGTATAATACAAAATACCTCAACATAATAAATTATTTACATTAAAAAAGTGTAATATTTTCTTATTGTTACAGAAATGGGACGAATGTGACTACAGGTTAGCTAGGTTCATTGATCGGCCTAAACATGTCAACAAAAATTTTGCCTACAAGTTAATTGCTGAAGCTCCGGTTAAGAAATGCAGTAGTCGAGTGGTTTGGTGTGATGGAGGTCATCCTGAAATGGGACACCCCAAAGTCTACATCAATTTGGTAATTTAAATTATTTTGACTTTACAATGCTTCATCTTAACCCTTTCAGTACTAAACTCGAATATATTCGAGCGCTATGAAGTTTGCAAACTTCAACAGTGAATAAAATAGAAATTAATAGCTTATTGTGATAAAAATACAGATATTCCTTTTTAAAACATAAATATCGGACAGCCAGAAAATCATTTTAAATACATTGAGAAAGCTGGTTATCTATTTCAATGAAATATATCCTCCGAAAAAATAGACGCTTGTAAAAAACTAAATTAACGAGAGGCCTGAGGATGCCCATATAGGGCGTAACCGGCAGCCTTAATAGTAAATTAAAAATAAATTCGAGGAAGTACATAAAGTAGTATTACTACACCATTCCCATATCATATCACCTCGAAGGACAATATCAAAAAGAAGGAAAAAAAACGATATTCCAAGTTAAATACTACATGACACCTATTGTTCAGTGTCATGATTAAGGAAAAATTAAGAAAAATCAGGTACGTCTTCATGTAGGACCTACGGTAAATAAATAAATAAATAAATTTATTCAATAAAATATTTACCGAGATCTTGAACGACATAAAGAGTGACCTGAAAAGCCAGTGCAATGTGGGAAACACTTTTATTATTGGTTTTAGATGAAATTGTTACAAAAGTGTATTTGTATGTAATTTTTTTTTTGCTTCTTTATACATGAGCTATGATTATGTTAGTTATTTGATGAAATGAATTAGTTGACAATCAAGAAGTAAAACTGCCATGAAAGTACATAATTTTTTTTTTAGTTAAATCAATTCTAATATTATTATTAAACTCTGTACACATTTTAACAAACCCTTAGGTCGAGAGCTCTGTTATACCTTTCCATAGTTTTCTATTTTTAGCTTTCTTTTTCTCGTCATTTAGTCATTTATCTTTTAAATCTTCTAATACATGTTTTGTCCATCATTTAATTAGCCATCCTTTCATTTTCTTATACTCTTCATACTATCTTTATGACCATTCTCTCACTCCCTATTGTCTCTATGTAACCAAGCCAGTGCACCTTTCTAGATTTAATTGTCATATCCATGTGGGGAGTGGAGGGCAAAAGATATGGTGGTATTCGGGTCAGCATTGAAGGCACTTACACTTTTACAAGAGTGTTGCCATTGATCTGATAAAATCAAATTAGATGTATGAAATAACACAATTTCCTTTTTTGAGCCAGGCTTTACAGCTTCTTTCAATAAATATTACTATGTTATTATTTAGTTCCATTACCTTTTGTATCTGATTTAGTTTCTTTCCATCTTTGTTTTATTTCTTCCTCATACTTTTGTTTTATATATAACTATCGTAAATTTTTTACATCACTAAGAAATGATTCGAGTTCACATGCACACCCTTATGTTTATAATAATTTTATGATGTGATTTAGGAATAAATGATAATAATATAATCGTCAGTTTAAAGAAGGGAATAACTATCATATCCCTGATTTTGACATAAAAGAAAAAAACGGTATAAACACGCTGCCTTTCATTAAATTAAATTGAAAATTGTGCTGTCGCTCACTGGGACCTATTATATTTACAGCATGATAGTTGATACATTGATAAAAATGAGAGGTTCCCATCCTAAAAAGGTTGTTTTCTTAAAATGGCGCTTATTCCCTTCTTTAAGCTGGCGATTCAATTATATTATTATACTCTACTCAATTATTATTTGTAGGATAAACCAGGTGACCATACTTGTGGATATTGTGGCTTGCGCTTCGAGAAAGATGACAGCTGCCATTAAATTATTTGCAAACAAAAAAGAAAAATAATATTTAAAAAATGAGAGTATAAAAGAATTGTAAATAGATTTAAATTTGTAGTGTATAACTTGTATGTATTTGAATAAAGTACACGATATGTAAATGAAAGTTCTTTTTGAAATTCCCGCTGCTTCTTGAAGTGAAAACTATAACCACATAGAGGGCGTTACTTGCGTAGGCAAACGTCAAAGATAAATCAGCTGTTTAGTTCTATTGACATTTGTCATAAAGTTGTTTATGCTGAACACTTAGAAGTTTTCTCTTAATTAACAAAGCGAAATGACTTCTGCTAGTAGCACGAGTGCAAGGTCGCTTTTTGCCGATTCGAAGGTTCGTTTAGCGGATAGAGTGCAGGTGAATGTAAATAATATAGCCTCATTAGCGAGGCAAGTTGTGAGGGGTTCGAAGAGTAGCGAGATATTAATGCATTCGGCTAGAAACTTTGCTATGCAAGAACATGCGATAGACAACAGCGAGGCTAACTTGAAGAAGCTGCAACTTTTATGCATTCATTTGGGGTACCAACATGATTCCATGCTGAGATCTGCACAACAAATTGAAGAGGTTAAGGAACAAGTGCGAGCTATGCAACGATAAACTGCAGAAAAATACTTTCATTAAGACTGATTTGTTTAATTCATTAATGTTTTTAAGTAATTAGGCAATCGTGCAGAATAGGTGACCCAATATTACCATTATAAAATATATTAGAAATACTTCTTTTAACCCTTTAAAGTCTGGGAATAAATCATATTTTTAAACTTAAATTTTGTCTTAAGAATGTGTAAATTACACTGGTAATATGAGAAAAATACAAAATTTCTCATTTTAATTTAGTAATGCGCACATAATTTATATATGTGCACTTAAGTTTTCTCACATTGATGATAAGATCTACATAAATAATTACAGTTTTAAACAGTCACTGGTTTAAGTTAATTTACCACACATTAGGAAATAACAAATATAATTGGTAACACCACAAAATTCCACAATAAGCGAAAACGCACGAATTAATGCAGTCATTTTCGGTTACCTATTCTGCATTTTTGCCAGTGATTGTATATATAAATGACTTGTTAATAAAATAAGAGTAAATTAAAGAAATAAAAAAAACCTAAATACAAAAGGATTTTTAATTTTGTCATCAATTGTTGAATGAACATTAACTGACACAAGACATATATTATTTTAATTTAATAGAAATACACAAATTTATTCACACAGTTTCTAACACTAAAGTTCTATTATAATTGCAATGAAAATTTTCCTTTCAGTGATAGTAAAAAAATGACAAAAACAGAAACCTTATTCTTTAAATTTGTAAGGTACATAATACTATCATTAATTAATTAATCAAATTACTATCAAAAATTATTAACCAGTTTAGTAAAAAAAAAAACTAGTATGTTAATTGTAGTAGTCCTCTTTGGTCCTCTTATCGTCCTTCAATGTACGAACTAAGATCAATTTCGTCAGGTAGTTCAGTAATGTTCACATCGAACCGGTCTTGGACTTCATTTAAAATTTTAGCGTCACTTTCTTCCGAAACAAAGGTAATAGCCAGACCTTTAGTACCAAATCTACCAGCTCTGGCGACTCTATGGAGGTATGTGTCGGAGTCTTCAGGCATATCGTAATTGAATACGATGTTGACTCTTTCAATGTCCATCCCTCTTCCAAATAGGTTTGTAGCCACCAATATTCTCTGAAAAATAGAAGAGTTGCCATTAATAATAATATGGCCTAAACAAGATATTTAATAAAATAGTATTACTAATTCATATCAGTGACTAGTGCTTTTAATCAAGGAAAATAGAATGGTTATCATATGTCCCTACTAGCCAATGTCATCACGGAAATTTTTTAATTTTTTAGTCACGGAATATACTTTATTTTGTACAAGGTTGAACTGAATATTATTCAAAATATTGCAGTTATAAATTTACAATAATAATATAAAACTATTAAAAAAACATACCTTCTGGAAATCCTTGAATTGTTGATATCTAGAAAGTCTCTCTTCTTGATTCATTCCCCTATGTATTCCGATGGCTGGGAAGTTCTGTTCCGTTAATAGTTGTGCCAATGCAACACACCGTTGGACAGATTTTACGAAAATAACCACCTAGAAACAATACAACTACATGAAAAACATTTTTATTTGAGGAACCTTCCGAATAAACTTACCTGGTTAAATTCTAAAACATCAAGCAATTCAAATAGCTTTTTATTTTTTTCATTTTCCTTAAGCTTGACATAATGCTGTTGTAAACCATGTAAAGTTAATTTTGCTTCGTCATCAACGTAAACTTCCATTGGCTGTGAACAGAAAAAGCAAATTATGACCCAAATTGCCATTTTTCCTTCAATATATTTCTATGTATATAAAAATGTACTTATAAAATGATATTTTTAACTAAATTACGATTTAAAAGACAATAATTTTTTGAAACAATTTTTTTTAAAGAAAAATGACAAATTGTTCTAAAAGGAAATGATTTTTTTCCTTAATGATAGGTTTTAAAACAATGGCATTATTTTAAAAAGCAAAACTATTTTTAACCCTTTAACTGCAGATATATATCCGCAAAACCGTTTCTCGGAACACAAAAAAAAATTTGAAAAAATTAGTTCAGGATTATCAGAAAGTCTTATAAATGATAAAAATAAAATTTCGAAGATATACCGTCCTAAAATTTTGAACACAATTACAGTTCGGTTATGAAATTCTACTCGACGATGTTTGGTGCGCACTTGGTCGATTGCATAAAAGAGTAACTCCAGATTAAAGTGAATAACCCGGGGTTATGTATCAAAGTTAGTATAGCGTAGCTCAGGGTCAGATTTAACTCTCTTTTATACAACCGAACCTAAGATGATTTACATGGAACTCTTAATTTACATGTTTTGTGAGTTACGACAAACATCCCGAAACTGTTATAAAAGTTGTCTAAACAATCATAAATGGTGTTTGACTGTGCAGTATGTATGTCTAAATTATAGCAGATCATATTTCATAATAAAATAGAATAATCAATAAACGGCATTCGTTTCCGGCTTATATTACCAGATCGCTTATTGACGACAGTCGTACCTCACGAAAGTTTTCTTGCGTCGTCTATTGACGGCAGCCGTAGCGAAAGGGTTAAAATTTTAAGAAAGATTGTTTTTAAAAAATATTATTTTTAAGAAAGCAAGATTATTTTCAATGCTCATGATTGTCTTTAAAGAAATTGGCTATATGTTGAAACCAAATAAAGTTACATACTGCAGTTACGAACACAATTAATTCGTACATACAGTTGCGATTCTCTTTCACTGGTAAAATGAGGTGTTGTGGGAAAATACGGAATCCACACGCTGCAGCCATTAAGTCCAAAACAGCTCTTGTTTATTTTTTTTATAGAAAACGATTATCCATTACATCATCGCAAAACCTCCATATCTTCTCTAGTCAAGAAGATGAAGAAAACAGTTGGCATTAATTTTGAAGCACTGTAGCGCAATCAAAAGGTACGTAATTTTTTTAAATAAATCGTTAATATTTAAGTAATAGAATCGCGCATATGGATTCCCTCAGCCCCCTCTTGAACTCTTCTCTATCTTCATTCTTCAAAGTTGAGCTTTCTTCTTGGCCCCCCCACCCTCATGTGGAACAAACGCCTACTCGTGGGGCTACAGTGCTCTAACGTTTTTCGGAGTTTACTTAATTTCTGATTCTAATACATCCGCAAGTTTGATTTTAATACCCATTTGATATCGTATTTGTGTATATTAGAAATAAGAAAATTTACGCGGCCCCATTAGTTTGAAAACCCGCTAGGTGGACGTAGCTTTGCAAGCGTGGGCGTGAAGAATAGTAATTATTAATGCGAATTACATCTTGCATGAATTTCTTGCAGACGGGACGAATGTCTTTGCTGAGTGTTGCGCTAAACATCATTACTTGTTTGCCATGAGGTGTGTTTCTATATATTTCTTGTACGTCTCTTCTCATATCTGCAACAAAAGACAATAAATTAAATTTACGGGTAAGAATAGTTTTATGCTATAATCAGTATTTGTTTCTAATCAGGATAGGCCCTGTTATGCATCACTGCTTAATGTTTCAGTTGTCCCTACCTATTGGTGTCATCATTTATTTTATGTTTTAAATATATTCTATAAATATAGTTACTACGTCTGTTCGTTAAATTATCTAGGACTGCAAATAAAAAAATGAGAGAATCAGGACTAAGGTATATTTTTAAATAAAAAATTTGATTGACTAGTTGTTGCACCGAACAGTTCTGGATAACTTGTTCAAACAGACTTAACATTTCGGGTCATGAGTACAATGAGCTATTGGTGCTTACCTAACAACTCTAACATTTTATCGCATTCATCAAGAATGAAGTGTTTCAAATGTTTCAAGTTGAGTTTTTTTGATCGAACCAGGGCCAAAATTCTGCCGGGAGTCCCGACTACGATGTGTGGGCAATTGTTCTTCAAAACCTCTTCATCTTTTTGAATGGGGAGACCTCCGAAAAACACGCCTACTTTGATGGTAGGCATGTACTTGCTGAAACGCTCGTACTCCTTGCTGATTTGGAAAGCCAACTCACGAGTGTGACACATCACAAGAACGTAGACTACATTCTCTGTCGGTTCCAATTGCTGCAATGTTGCCAACACGAAAACCGCAGTCTTCCCCATACCGGACTTAGCTTGACAAAGGATGTCCATGCCCAAGACAGCTTGCGGAATGCATTCATGTTGAACTACAAACAAAAAATTTGTTGAAATGTTATTTAATTATAAATTGAAATAGTTTTTTTTACGTAGATGAATAAAATTTGTTTATGTACATATGTTTTAACTTTTAAGTGTTGTTTAAAAGTCATTTATTCCATAATGTGTACATAATACATTTGCTTTTGCCAATGTATTGGAAGTGATATATTCATTAATTTAAGAAAACACCACTAACGAGCATTGGCTTTTTGATATATTTTATTTATAGATTGTTTTACAAAAATTGTCCTTACCTTCAGAGGGATGCTCAAAGCCGCAATCGACAATTGCCCTTAGAATCTCGGGTTTTAAGAGAAAATCTCGAAAACCTGAGCTGTGAATTGACACATAAGTCCCCTTAACACCTTTTTTTGGCTCTGTGGCTACTGCCGTTTCGGCAACGGTCTGATCTGGATTTTCCTCATCTTCGTAATCGAGAAGGTCATCAGCATCTGCCATTTTGGTTGGGATTTAGAATGGTATCTGCAAGCAATATTAATAAATTGTTTATCTTCCATTACTGTGTTTTGATGTTTACATCTTTAATTTAAAATGATGCTCATAATATTTTCATTTGGTTATTTTTCTCGTATTTACAGAGTTTTGAGGTCTTTATCTAAAAGTACCTTAAAATTAAAACTAAACAACAGTTACTATAAACAGTTTTTTACAATAACAAAGATTATATAAATTATGATATTGCTTGATACACGTAAGACACTGTTTGAATGAAGTTTACCTTATCTTATCACGTAAAACATTTTTCTTAACAATAAAGGCAAATACTATATGTGATGATATAACAGTTTTAGAGTTCTACAGATGTGTCTTACATTACCTTCCAATATGTGATCGGAACTGCTGAAAGCGTTCAGCAATCAACCAGAGATTTTTAAATTTCGGTGGCTTTGTTGATCACCATTTATTTTAACTTTAATGTAACACTGAAGTTCTTCATCTTTATTACCAAACAAGATAAATTACATTTGTTAATATGTAGTGTAAAATAAAAACCTAATAAATAGCATTTTTATTAAAATATAATTTTATTGTTTAATATGAGAAATTGTGGTTTTATTTACTTTATACATTTTAAAAATGACACTTTTGTTTTCTTTTAATTTAAATAATATTTCACCATACTTGATTGTTTTTTGTCATTAACACGTACATTACGGGCGTAAGTTAGCCATGATTATTTTCATGTTGATTAATTATTTTCTTATTTAAAATATAAAGCGCTCGGTCGACTATAGTCGATCACCACCAGGAGATATAACAAGCACTTGACGACACCTTGTCGATAGTCGCAATAAACATGTTAATACATATAAGTTAAAATAAAAAAGTTTAACCACTTGATGTTGGATATGCTAGATGTCATTGCAATTAAGGAAAAAAAATGAATTCAAAATAGTTGTTTTTATAGAATTGTAGGTAATGTTATGTTTATGGAGGTTAAATTATCGAATTTTTACTGTTGTGCATTCCCTCATTTATAACAACCTTTAGTAATGAACCTTATTTTAGTAATGCAGCATACAATTTAAATTTTTTATATTACCATTCTATTTGAATGCCTGGTGGCTATATATTTTATAGAAACAATACGTGTAAACAAGCCTTTCCGCCATTATGCAAGCTAAAAAGACGCCGAAGCATTTTTCGGTTCTAACTTCAATTAACAAAGAAAATACATAAAACACATCAAATGAAACGGATAGGAGCGTTGCTTAACTAGTTGATAAATAAAATTTCTATAAATTTAGCAATAGATGTTCTCAGATACTTACATTTAATGAAACTGAAAACACTCACTACTTCTCGACGCAAGCGGAAACTGACAAATGGCGACAGGAAGTCGATGGCTTCTGTGGAAACGGCCGCCATGCCCGCGCCACCTGGTGTTATGCATTAAAACTTAGAAGGTCGGTTTACGCTGGGCAATACAGCGATTGCGCATAAAGAACGTAATGGGGATATTCATTAAGTTTTCCGTGTGTGCAGCGGGATTTAATTGAGTGTAGCCAACTACGCAGTGCGTTTTTGGGACATTGTTAGTGACATTTCTTCGACAATCTGGCACTGTGTTATTGATGTTTGTTGTGAAATAATTCTGGACATTTCTATCGGAAATATTTATGATTTAACGAGATAACAAGTGGAATATAATGCAGAGTCCTGCTGTGCAAGGATTCGCACCACCAAACACCAAATCGAGATTTGTTGAAGAAGATTCGGGCACAGATAAATTTAACTTTGAATTCTGCCATTCGGTATGTACCTACCATGTATTTGTTTACCAATAAAAGCAACAATTTTACATTGTCTAATCCTGTTTACAGGTTTGCATAGTCCTTCCTAACTGCACCGAAGTTCCTGAAGCCTTGCAGAAAATTTTCGATTTGGATTCTTCTGTATACTATAAAATCTTTGATGTACCTCTAACAGCATTCACCAACAAATCTTTCCTACAAAATTTTATGAACAAAGGTGCTCTGAATGCAATTAGCGTTAACAATCACTTAGAGTGCGACGATAGTTTTGGCATATCGTCCAACTGGTTGTACTTAAGTTTGTTGAAGGAAAGCGCCCAGAGTATAAATTTAACCAAGTGTCAGGGATTCGTGGATTTAGTGGAGATTCCGAAATTGGCTTTAGATACACAAACCATAAGTGAGTATGATGTAAAAATACTCGTAAATAGCAATCAAGGTGCCAAGTTGCAATATAGACTAGGTGTAATATGGGCTAACTGTAACATATACTATATGATACTACATAGCCCATAGGCTACCTACAATATGAATTAGCTGCAATATGCGTATTGACCACCATATATCCATTGCTGGTATTAGAGTACCTGATGCAAGTTTATTTAATTATAAGATAGAAACAAATCATAAATTACATCATCGTTGAGGTTTGCGCCAACATTTTTTAAAAGGTAAAAATAAAATAGTTTCTTTTTTCCATTTGGTTTTTTTATGGTTACACGATAACTCTAGATAAATATGGGCCAGAATTTGACTAAAACGTTAATAATCAAATAAAATGTTTGGGGTAGAGGTCCCAACAAGGTAAATTTTTATTTGGGTTGAATAAGAAACCTATAGCCTTGCTATTGGTTTATTTTTAAAAGGCACTGCAGTTTCGGCTCTATTTCATAAGCCTTCATCAGGTACTGAAAAGATAAATATATATACATATACAATCAAACTTGAATAATTTTCTTGGACTTGGCAGAAGACCAAACCTAATTATACAATCAAATATATGACTTTCGTAAGATTGATCAAATATACATTTTTATATTCATCTCATTTGTAGGAATCTATTCACGTATAGATCCGCACAAGATTTCTAGCACTTAATTTTTGTTATTACCTTTAGTTGAAATTTATTTATGCAAAACAAAAGAACGCGTTACCTTGTGCATCTAAATTTTGTATTTCATTTGTAGTGCCGAAACATTTAATACAATATCTAAAGACAAACGAAATACAAAATTTAGATGCATAATCCACTGTGTTCTTTTGATTTATATAAATAAATTACAACTAAAGATAATAACAAAAATTAAGTGCCAGAAACCTTGTGCGGATCTATACGTGAACATGTTCCTACAAATGAGATGAATGTAAAAATGTATATTTGATCAATTTTACGTAAGTCATATATTTTATTGTATAAGTATGTGTATATATTTGTCATTTCGGCATTTGATGAAGGCTTATGAAATAGAGCCGAAACTGTAGTGCCTTTTAAAAATAAACGATTAGCAAGGCTATAGATTTCTTTTTCAACCCAAATAAAACGTTTCTTTTGAGAAAGGTCCCGTAAAGTTCAAAATGCACAAGTCTACCTGCCAGCTGAACTACTGAAACTTATTTAATTTATACTTTTATTCCAATCCTAGATGGAAAATAATCTTTTGTTTTAAACTCTTTTAGGTGTGTTACCAAATACCTAGTTTTTATTTAGAAAAGTCGTTTTACAATATAAAAGTGTGTTACGATTTCGTTTGACAGTTTAAGATATCCGGTTGCGTGCTAGTCACAGGACTGATTTTGCTGCTCCAGGTGGATTACCTTATCATTCTTCGCCGATGTTCGCAGATCTGTGTTGTTGGCCCATTGTGTCAATTCATGTTTTAAAGCTGATTATTTTATCAGTAAGTTTTTCTAAGGGGACTCGGAATCCCCTATTTTGTCTTCTTTGTCGGATTTCCTTGTAAGCTTCTTTTTGGATATCCGCTATTATTTCATTGATTAGGCGCAAGTAGCACGGTTTGGTATTTATAATACAATCAAATATCTGGGTCTTAAGCTTAGCAAACTGGTAGTAGATGAGAGGGGTTGAAGGTCATGTTACTCATATAATTTACGATATAATAAATTATAGTGTATATAATATATTATATAAGTATACAGTTTAGTTAACTAAATTTAAGACCGTGTGTTAAGTAGAAGCGAGGTTTATCCAACTGTTTTAGGTTTGTAACAAGAACATTCTTAATTTTAGTTACTGAAATCCAATACAAATATATACTAAGATCACAGACCGGTTATTTTTGTTATTTGAAAAACGTAACAAGTGGTGAAAATTGAATTTCTTACAATAAAATAAGTTGAGAAACTTATCTGTTTCTCTCAAAATTTTAATTTTTGTTTTCGACTGCAGTTGTGTACCGACTGCACTTCTTTGAGCTAATGGTTAATTAAACACCACAAGGAAAAATCATAATAAACATTAATGCAAAAATTTGAAAGTAAAAATTTTCAAAAATTACAATTACTAAAACCAAATAAGGTTAAAAAGCCACATTGAATATAAAGTAACACATGTATCTTGTTACTCACAAAAAGAAAAAGCAATACAGTGCTTCAAATTAGCATTTTTATTAATTTCTTTATGTTTATTTAAAATTTACGGGTTATCCCATTAGCAGCATACATGCATATTCACAAAAAAAGCATAAACATATGTGCATACAATAATCTCAATATCACTGCAGTAACATCAAATTATTATGCAAACTTTCTACTCAACTAAATTTTCATCTGGTCTATAAATGCACCAAAAGTCTCAAGATTAATATAAGAATTCATCAGTCGACCAACCATAATTAGTTAATAGTGTGCTGAAAACAAAATATGTATAACGATTCAGTAACCTGTACATAAAACACAGACCTGACCTAACTCTAAAACCACAAGAGTCTTGACATATTTCTTCAAACCGTAAGAGTCTCATAAGATATTGAAATGTCATAATCATAATCAACAATCACAGAGTACTCATATTGAACACACATGTTTTAAAAACACTCGTTGCATTCTAACGTCTCTACATGGATATCAAAACAGCGATCACATCTTATTCTAGCTTCGAAATCCCAAAGGCTTCCCCAGTAAGCCATGTAACATTATCAACGAACCTCATCCCTTCATCAAACCAGATAACCAAATCCTGAACGTACCTCAGAAATTGATCACCAGTTTTATAAGCTTTCCGCACTTCTTTCATGATTCTGAAAACATGAATGTAAGAGCACTTAACCACTTTCAAAAACAGTTAAATGCTTTACTCTGCACCAAGTCTACGTTATAATTAGATGCATTTGAAGCAACCACACATTATCAGACGAAGCTTGTAAGCTGTATAATTTCATTTCATCTGCAAAGAAGTAGATAATCGGAAGTTCTACTGTACTTTAAAAAAAAAATCACTAGGCTAGTGACCTTCGAAGCTTTATGATGTAATTTATGTTTTTCCAACTTCTGTACGTTTGAGCCAATTTACCTCTGTCTCTCAAATTAATTCAGAATCTTTGTAATATTAAAGCAGCAATAGGATTAAATCGTGGTTGATATGAATTTCTAAAGTTTTGCTCAATGAAGGCGATATAATTTAAATTGATTGCTGTTTTCTCAGAAATTACCTATTCCACTTACGACGTAAAAATGATGGATAAAGAAACCATCAGTTGTGATCTTTTCCAGAAAATGCCACAACACGGAAAGACCCCCACATTGCAATCCCTGTGCCTGGAAGGCATTGGCAAACTGGTGGTTGCTTTGGCCCCTCACATCCTAAGCGACATTGATCGTTACAAAGAGCCTCAAATGGGCGTGGCTACACTTCGCCACAACCTCGAGTGGCTGCAATTCCTCCTCTTCTCCAACGTCCCTTACCACCTCTACGACACCATGGCTACCTACGTCCTTTCTGCAGTTAAAGACTTAATCGAGAAAACGAAAAAGACATACGACCCACTGGCACCCATGTCTGCTTTTATAACGGAAATGAACGTCGTCGTCAGTCTAACGGAAGTTGTTTTAAGTCCTCACCTGAAGCGCATTGACTTCAGTTCGTGGCCGAAAATAATGCGTTATGTTTTGTACAAGAATTTGCATAAACTAACCGGATTGGAAGTGCTAAACTTAGGGTCTTGCGCTGGTGGATGGCGAACGAGCGAGATGGACCGTGGTATTGTCGACGGAATTTCCCTTATGAAAAATCTGGTATCGCTGTGCCTCTGCTTTGATTGCACTGATTGCATTGTCCAAGCAATTGGCGACAATTGCCCAAATTTAGAAGCATTGGACGTAACCTCGAGTCGATCAGTAACGGACAGAAGCATTCCGTCCCTATTGAAGTGCAAACGAATGCGTGAGCTGCAGCTGCACCGAACTTCTGTTTCAGTAGTTGGAATATCTCAGTTGATAATGGGATTGAAGAGACTTGAAGATATTGGTCGGTGCGATGAATTTGGAAACGTTATTAAATATTTAGAACGAAACTACCCAAATTGTGGGCCTTTTGGATTAAACAAGCTTCAAATTCGTGACCTCAACACCGACAGCCTGAATTTGTTGGTTAAACTTTGCCCCAAGATCGAGAACGTCAGTTTATTCCATGATGATCGAATATCAAATTTAGTTACGTTAGCCACGCTGAATCAACTAAGAGATCTGAAATTACTTTCGTGCAAATTTTACACGCATTCGTTGAATAAATTGCTTGAAACCCGCGGTACAAACTTAATCAGCCTGCATTTGGAACATGTTGAAGAGATCGATTTGAACGCTTTAATTTATATTAGTCAGTATTGCCCCAAGTTAGAGAGTCTAGTCTTGTATAATTGTGATTTTAATGATCAAACCGCTACTTTCATGGGAGGCTATAAAGTGAAACCTTTCCAGCACTTAGAGCGGGTTTTCTGGGTTGTCGATTGTGCAATAATGCACTTGGAGTTTCTGCTGCTGCACAGTGTCAGCATAAAATACATACACTTAGGATCTTCGACGGGTATTACACACGATTCTGTAGTGAAAATTTTGGCTGTGAATCCGATGCGTCATTTGGAGGAAATTCGCATTCTGTATAGTAGTGATATGAACATTGAGACGGTTGGCTTGTTTCTAAATAATTGCCCAAAACTTAGGGTACTGTCGGAGCTGGAAAGTTGGCAAGGGATCACTGTTGAAGATCTTAAGACTTTCAGAGACTACGTGAAAACGCACAACCTCAATCTGGATATTCGACCTATACTCTCATATTAAATATCAATACATGTTATATTTATAAAAAAAACACCTATATATTTAAATAAGTAGTGAATTTAATTTTTTAAGTAGACAATTATATTTTTATTAAGTGAATCTGGTATATGTGATTTATGTTGGAAAAGGGATGAATATTTCCCCCTTGCACATTATGTAGTTAGATACAGGGTGATATAATCAGTGCTTCCATGGATTGCACTTTTGGAGTGTTTAGTTTTGAATCTCTCTTTACTTTGTATTTTTTTTCAGAAAATTTAAAAAAAATTATATAAAAAAAATATATAAATGTCATTTTGTATCTAATGTTTATAATACAAATATAATCAAAAATATGTATAAAAAATACCATCTGTTGTAAAACCAAATTCAATACCTAATAATGAATATATTTTTATTTATATGGATACTCTTCTACTTGCTTTCTAATCCAAAATTATTGTAATTTTGTTGAACCTGTTTTAGAGTACCGTCTGAATTTGTCCAAGATATGTGAAAACGATGTGGCCGGGAAACACATTCTAAAAGAATTCCGCAAGTTGGGGACGTTTAATGTAGTTTTGCAATGGAAGCCCCCCGAAACTGAGCAAAATATCTGCCCGTCCTCTGTCGCTCGCTATTTTACATTTTGCAAATTCAAAGCAAAAACTTGCAAGGTTAAGTGCAACAAAGTTGTAAGGCAAGATGTCCGAGTGCCCACTTATTTTACTAGGGGTAAAGATGAATCTGTGGAAGGGGATGACCAGAAGTTTGAAATAATGGAATGGTTTGGGGCGAACAGTTTGAATTGTGTTTTGGAAAATACTGATGAGTACTTATCGACTTACCAAAGCCCTGATTCAGAAGAAATATGTAAAAATATTTTGTGTTTACGGTATGAAGGTTTCATACCAAATTGGACAGTACAAGAATGTTACAAAGAGTTGAGGTGAGAATTTTTGTTTTATTCAAGGTTCCTGTTAAGCTCTGTACTCACTTTATGAAAATTGGTAAAACTAAAATTCACTTTTATACAATTTTGAGTGGGAGCTTTCTTTCATTGAAGCATAATTATTTTGTTGCTGTTTCAATAAATTTGTTTCATTTTGTAGTTTTTATAATTATTTTATTACTATTTATTTATTATTGGTTATAAATGACTACTGTTTTTTTCTCCTTTCATTTAGGTTACCGGAAAAATATTCATGGTATGGTGTATATTTTCAACAGATTGTCGACTGCCCAAAAACTAAAACAACACAGACGCAAGCTACAAATTTAAATAACCTCTTAATTGTTCATTCGAAATTTAATAGGTTTATGTATTATTTTGATACTTGAAAAACAATAAAAATTTTACTTGAAATATGTTTAATAGTATGTACAAAACAGTTCATATAGGCAACCAAACATTCAGATGGCATACACGGCCAGTAGACCTACATTAGGCTCTGGTTGCCTATACCACAGAGGTGACTGCATAGTCAAGTAACATTTGTAATATACATACAGGGTGTGTATTCCTGGCAGTTGCCAGTGGTTGGTCTTCTAGTATGTGCCAATCGTGTACGTCTCTACTCACTGGCAACTGCAGGGATAAACATCGTGTACATCCCTATATTATAGGCAACCAGAGGCCAATTAAAGCTAATAGACGTGTATTCCATATGAATATCTGGTTGCCTAATTTAGTATCTTATATTAGTTATCATTTGACCGCACATACTGGATATTAGGTATTAAAAAAGCTAAATGTTTTACCATTGAATATAGAGTATATACTCTATATTTAATGGTTTTACTTTTTATACGGAAAAATCTCCCAATCAGGATGTGAATTTATAGGGTTTTAATGAAGTACGTTCCTGAAGTTTTTTTGTTTTTATTCACTAGGTAACCGGTTTCGTCTTCAACCTTTCGTTTTGCCGCTTTCACGTGGTGCTGAGTTTTCTCTCCTTTAGATCACAAGTTTTCACAATTTAACGACTATTAACCTATTTTGAACCTTCTATAAATTTTCATCGAACTGTATTCTGCGTTGGTGTGGAAAGAAAATTCATCTGCATTTGTTAAATTTTAATAGTATATTTGACAAATCATAACCTCCGTTTGCCTGCTCTTATAGCAGGACAGATATTTTACTTGCACAAAAGGCAAAATATTTTGACAACATAGGTCTGAAGATGTATGCTAGTCAGACGAAACCGGTTGCCTAGTGAATAAAAACCAAAAAACTTCAGGAACGTGCTTCATTACAACCCTATAAAGTTTAACTTTTTATTTCTTTTTCAATGTTTCCTATATTTTTATGTACTTCACCAGGAAGATCAATAACTAAATAAAACGTACAGCTAAAGGTGATAACACTTTGACTTAATACATAAATAAGGTAAAAGACGAATAATTTAAAAATGAAAACTATTATTTCCTGATATTTTAAACTTAGTTACTTTATAAATGACGGTGTACTCGTTGGGTGTATTGCGGTTCTTAAAATTGGCTAAACTGAAGCGCGAAATTGAAAATTTCGTTCTTTGGGCTTATATTTTTATTTCAATGTCTTATAATATGCAAATATTTTTTTTGTGTATCGTGTGGAAGTATACATGCATACAAATATAAGTTTGGTATTTACGTGATTTCCTTAAGGCAAAACGTTCAATTTATTGAAAAATATCCTAAGGAAAGACGGAGTAAGATTTGTTTAATAAGTAGCTGACACATTTGACATTGACATAACCTCAAATATTCTTGTGTGTACATACAGTGCGATTAGATTATGACATCTTTTGGTATTTATTTAACTATTTAAATATTTTGAAGCGAAAACAATCTTAAAAACGGGTTCTTTTCAGAATGTACTTCATCATCATTACCAATAGAAAAGTGGATTTTAATGATAATAATATGATATTAACCTATCCTGTATTAACATATAAACTTCCCTTTCAAAGAACCATAAGTCGGTGATTTGATATACCTGCAAGTAATATAATTGATGGCGAATAATTTTATGCAAAGACGATCACGAAGGAGGCTAGCTGCGGTCTCGTTTCTTTCCAATATTTCGCTAGATGGCAGCCACCAAGATTCGAGGTTTGTTCATAAGTGAATTATATCTAAACTTTAATTCAACCCTTTTTTTAAATTTTAGATTCAATTTGTTGTACAAACATGACAACCTATACAAACATGAAAATTTGTACATGGACAAATCTGAGGAAATACATCTCGAAGATTCAGATGGCCCAGATGACTGTTTCAGTGACTCGGAAAATTCAAAATGTAAAGCAAACAAGTGTATGCGCCAGAAATCAAAGAGATCAAACTTAGATGTGTATTCACAAAGTTCGGACTCAGAATGCATTTTCACTCCTGTTAAGAGCTACAATGAGGAAAGCTCCCTAAAGAGGCAGCATAATATTCTTGGGAATGATAGGTAAGCAACTAAATAAAATTATGAAATAAATTGTATAAAATATCTATTTTTTTTTATTTTTCAAAGGACGACACCAATATTGGGTGACGGTGACCGAAGAAATAAAAGAACTATGCACAGAAGCTTGGGAGGGCAAATATCAGCAGGAAGTGACTCTGATCGATACACTTATGGGAGTAGTACTGAAAGTATTAGTGGTCTTGGAGGTAAACACATAACAAATAATACTTCCTCGAACTGAAAATATGGTGTATATTTCTAAAAATATTTGTCTTACTTTTTAGCAGTTCGGCAAAAAACCGGAATACCACCCGTTCCAATACCGGAAACCAAAACAGTTGAAACGAAATTTATTAAGGCACCTAAAGATTATCACTTCCAAGGAGAGAGATTGGTAATGGTGTCAAACCTTCAATTGCCCTTTTTTGTTGGCTCTGTTATCCCATATATCAGGAATCAAAGATCGAGGTAAGCAACTCACACAAATTTACTTTTTATGTTCAATTCTGATTTAATTTTAGACCTGAAATTCGGAGAGATGTCACTCGAAAACGAAACACATCAGGGCCCAGACCTTTGTCATCCCTTGCCGATAACATAGATCCATTTGATTTGCTAGGTGTGGAGAGAGGGCCCGATGGACAGGAATTTTCATACGGTAAACTTTTATTCGCCAGCAAAGAATTTAATGAAAAACCGGCAGTCATTCCGGAAGATATTACAGAGCAACTAAAAAATAAAAGCAATGGAAAGACACATCAAGCTTTAGTAAGGCAAGTGTTTGCATATCAAATTATAATATTTCTATATTCATAATAACTGCAATTTTTTTATGTTTTTAGGTGTTTCTCTTACGATCAAGGGATACAACGTACTAATCCACATGTTAATGCCACATCTCCATCTGCTGATGCAACAGAAGAAAATAGCATATCCACATTTGTATACCATGCCAATTTGCTAGACGATCCTGAACTAATAGCAGGAAAGCACCGGACATTGTTGACCTTTACTTCTTACACAACTTCGGTTATTGATTATGTGCGGTCTTCCGACTTAAAGCGAGAAATCAACGACAAATTTAAGGAAAAATTCCCACACATTCAATTAACTCTTAGTAAACTCAGAAGCTTGAAAAGAGAGATGCGCAAAATTGCAAAGTTGGAAAATAACATTGACATGGTTGCAGTTGCCCAAGCGTACGTTTACTTTGAAAAACTCATCCTCAAAGGCTTGATAAACAAGCAGAACAGAAAATTATGTGCCGCAGCTTGCCTTTTATTGTCCTGCAAGCTAAATGATGTAAAAGGAGAATCTTTGCGGAACCTTTTGATAAGGACTGAAAATCTTTTTAGATTAAATAGGCGAGAACTCATAGCTGCCGAATTTGCTGTGCTGGTAGCTCTAGAGTTCGGACTTCACATACCTACTTGGGAGATTTTCCCTCATTACCAAAGACTTTTATATGAATCCTAGTTAATTGTTGTTACTTAATTAATGTGTTTCATTGCCACTATTGTACTCTAGTGAGAAATTATATTTATTGTCCTTTGTTGTGAAATAAATATTTATTGAGTTATTTTATTGTATTTTTTAAATTAAATAAGCCACAAATAAAATCATAGTAAGTTTCTCTGTCGTAGAAACAGTGACAGTTTAATAACTTTTTTATGGAAATACCTCATCCATTATGCGAGGAAAAGAATTTATTTGTAACGATATCATTTACTTGCAATATATAGGTGATAGCTCTGATGAAGAACATGAAGCTGACGATGATATATCTAAATCGGCTTCAAAAGAATCACTCGATAGTGAGGTATCCTTAGTAGTTTTTTTTTACAAATTCATTGTGTGAAAGCGTTCACTGAACTTTTTAGAAATCCTACAATCCCGTATTTACGAAAAATGTCCTTCTGGAACACTTAAAATACTTGACATTCAACTTGAAGTGGATGTTTTGGGTGTCAGCTGTGCATACATTTTTATTTGTTATCATTACATATGGGGTTTGTAATTAAGTTTTAGCATTATTTTTAGTTATTCTATTATTACATTTACTCTATTATTATCATTGTAGGAAGTTTTCGATGAGGATATTTCAGAGCCGATATATACTATAGGTGCTAAACTGATTTGTAATATGGTGTATCTGATTGATATTATTAGCAGTGGGATACATATGTTTTCGAAGGATGTTTCCAAGAGGATATACAAGAAGCGGAGCAGAAGTAAATTTTAAAAATTAAATATTCCTGGTGACCACGTTAATTCATTGTAAGTATTTTTTAGTCATTTTAGTCCTTGATATCATTTCATTGATATTTACTTACGCAATGATGCTCCCGGTTCTTCATGGTTACAAATCAATGAGGGTTATTGAAATATTGTTGGTGTTCTTCAGGTTACATCGGGCGTATTCATATTACTGTGAGTATTTTATTGGAGTAATTGTTTTTCAATTATTCTTAATGTAATTAATTTTTATAAATATAATTAATTATTATTGTTGAAATCAATTAAAATTTAACTAATCTTTCAAAATTATTTTCAGTAATTATTTCTATAACGGCTGGTTTTAATAATGTTGGCATATTATTGCGAAAGTATGGCCTACTGTTCTTTTTATGGGTGCACATTTTTTCCTTGTGCTGGCAATTATTGAATTGTTATGTAAGCATGTAGATAATAGTTTAATAATTATTTTAATAAATGTAACGAGTAATTGAATCAATCAAATAAAATACATTTAGGACAGTGTAAATAAAGGATCCTGTTGGTCTGACACAATTGATGAATTCATCCAATTAGATACCCCAAAACCGTATCAATGGTACATCATCTGTTTGTACTGCATCAGTGGAAGTTTTGCCTCACTCGGGTGTGTACTTTTCACTACCCATTTAATTGAATAAAAATTAATTTACATATTTCCACTGCAGATTAGGAATGGAACATGCGTACAATAACAGCGAAGCTCTACTTAGTATTGCTATTATGCTTGTGGGTTTATCTGTGATGAATGGTATTTTTTTGGGAGCCTTTACATCGGTACAGTGCGATACGTACAGACGGCATGCTCAGTTTGCTGATAGATTTAAATTAATTGCTATTAGTTTGGTAAGTTTCTTACCATCGAAAAATACGTTTAAAATTACAGTATATGATCATTTTAATTATAATTATAATTATTTTAATTAATTATTTTAGACGCACAAGAGACTGAGTAAACGGTTGAAGCGCAAAATTTTGCAATACTATTTGTCCTTTTGGAGACAACAAGGGGCGATTAAAAAGTCCAGATTATTTGATTCTTTGCCATATTCGCTTCAGCAGCAGGTTCTTCTGGATAAGTATTGGAATGCCCTTCATCAGGTATGCAAATTATTTTAATAATAACGTTTATGTTAAGTGGCAACCATTTTAAATTAATACAATTAAGTTTTGTAAGGTGCACTTATTTCATGATAAAAAACACATACATACATATGTATAATTTATAAATGAATCTGTACTAAAAGATCAGTGGTTCAATTAGAGCAAGGGTTTGTTTCTCTGCTTCTCTCCCACCACCTATAGAGTTTTTCACATGAAATAGGATCACTACTAAGAATAAGAATGTAAAATAATAAACGGGGAAAAAATAGAAGGTACGAGACAAATACGAGAGTAGGACAGATGACACAAAGAAACACTCTCCCATAATAGAAGAAACATGAGGATTGAAATTGATATTTAAATAAGACTCAAAAAGAAAGAAAATTTTAAAATTAGAGGCCACTGTTAGGTCAAAATTCTTTACTGAGTATCACTTGTATAGTATTTGAAGTACAGTCTACAATTATACAGTAGATGTGAAGATATTATAGAATAATAGTTCAAATATATGAAGTGAATCCTACAATCTGGCAAACTGTTTACCTATTCGTCGAATAATTGGGCAATATATCTTTCGGGCTCTATTTCCAAAGCCTGTAAATTGATGGCTGGCTATCAAAAAGCCCTAATAATGCAATTATGCTAAAAAGCATCGACAAAATCTGGCCGAAAGCATAAGTCTTGGGTTTCATCATCTCTGCTTTGATTTCTTAGAAATTGGAATAGTAAAAATTATTTTTTGTATGAATTTGCATTTATTTTCCACATTGGTAGGTTTTAGTTCAAAAATATTTTTAGATGTTTGTTTTTTTAGTCAAATCGGAAGCAATTTTATATACATTTAATTTTTAGTGTTCATTTTACAAACAAGAATATGTACGAAAAATAAAAATAAATAAATAATATTTTGCTGAAATAGCTTATTTAATGCCTATTTCAATGATCTCAATCAAAATATTTCATAGATTCGTGTTCATGTGTAACGTAAAGGAGTCAGACTAATTGTTTAAATACATTGCAGTAAAAGTAATGTTATATTCATATTTTTAAAAACCATCATATCTACATTAGTCGAAATTATACTTGACAAAAGAAGATTTAGGATAAAAATGTTGATGAATGTGGAAATGAAAATAAAATTTTCTTGTACTTTCTTGACTGATTTAATAGTTCATAAGGCTACCGGTTTCGCCACATTATTGCGGCATCTTCAGGCCTCTAAAATAGTTTACAATGAGAAAATTTCGGAATATTTATGTGCAGAATACTTTATCTATGCTCCATATGTAAAGTTGATGTAT
>JAWQRP010000899.1:0-22696 GCA_033557875.1 Quadriops clusia
AGTCCCATAGGCAATTGAAACGATTCATTTTATGGCTAACTTAATTTTTTGGAAGATTGTTCAGTTTTGCTAATACCACATATATTAATACCACATATATGTGCTAATACACACAAATATCTACATCTATATCTATCCATATCAATATCTATCTATATCTATATCTAACTTAAGCAGTAAACATTTTCAAGTAATTTCCAAAAATCATTACTAGTATTACTAAATTGAATGTATTTTAAGTTAGGGTGTGGGCACAGTGGATACGTTTCAATTGCCTATGGGACTCGTTTTTAATACAGTTGCTTGCAGAGTTGATCAATTTTTAGCTACATTTTTGTTACGAGATTATTTTTAATATTACAATGACTATTTGCCAAGTATAAGAATTAAACTTAAAAATTTAAAAAAAACTAGAAACAAAAAACTACCAATAAGGAAACTAAAAATATACTCTAATATTATTTATTATCAAAGAAATAAAAGTTACCTAAACCAGATTATAAAGTATTAAATTAATAAAACAACAAACACAAAAATATTAAACTTTGTTTTAATTGTTGAGATGTCCTGCGGCGCTCGCTTTAATAATCTCAACTGGAGTGATATAAGTTGTTTCATATGTTTCCTCAAGAAAAGATTTTATATATTTGTATTATATTATAATTTTAATATTTATATTATTTAATATTTATATAATTTCATCTTGATATTATTTAATATTTATCTAATTTCATAATGATATTATTTAATATTTACATAATTTCATATTTATAATATTTATGTTAATTCATATTTATATTATTTGATATTCACACTTCAATTTAAATATTATTAACAAGATTTCTTAGTTAATATACTTTATTTAATCTATTATGAATATATTACCTCTTATATTATTTAGGTCAAAGAATAAAAGTTACCTAAACCATCTTTTTAAGTATTAAATTAATAAAACAACAAAAACAAAAATATTAAACTATGTTTTAATCGTTGAGATGTCGGTCTTGCTCGCTTCGCTCGCAAGGGCGAGCGCCTGCGGTGCTCGCTTTAATAATCTCAACTGGAGTGAATTAAATTGTTTTACATGTTTCCTTAGAAAATTATTTTATATATTTGAATTATATTATAATTTAAATATTTATATAATTTCATATTATTATAATTTAATATTTATATAATATAATAATATTATTTAATATTTTCATAATTACATATTTATATTATTTAACATTTGTTATTTAATATTTGTATTATTTAATATTTATGTAAGTTAATATATATGTTATTTAATAGTTATATTATTTAATATTTATATTATTTGATATTCACACTTTAATTTAAATATTATTAACAAGAATTCTTAGTTAATATACTTTATTTAATCTATTATGAATATATTAACTCTTATATTATTTATGTCAAAGAATAAAAGTAAACTAAACCGTCTTTTAAAGTATTAAATTAATAAAACAACAAAAACAAAAATATTAAAATACGTTTTAATTGTTGAGATGTCCGTCTTGCCCGCTTCGCTCGCAAGGGCGAGCGCCTGTGGCGCTCGCTTTAATAATCTCCACTGGAGTGATATAAGTTGTTTCATATGTTTCCTCAAGAAAAAGGTTTTTATATATTTGGATTATATTATAATTTAAATATTTATATTATTTAATATTTATAAATTTCCCATTAATATTATTTAATATTTATCTAATATCATAATGATATTATTTAATATTTACATAATTTCATATTTATATTATTTAATAATAATGTTGTTAGATATTTATATTATTTAATATTTATGTTATTTTATATTTATATTTTTTGATATTTATATTATTCAATATGTATGTGATTTATATTATTTAATATTTATATTAATATTAAAATATATAAATATTAATTAACATAAATATTAAATATTATAAATATTAAATAACATAAATATTAATTAACATAAATATTAAATAACATAAATATTAAATAATATAACTATTCAAATTATAATATAATTCAAATATATATAATCTTTTCTTGTGGAATCATGTAAAACAATTTAAATTACTCCAGTTGAGATTATTAAAGCGAGCGCCGCAGGCGCTCGCCCTTGCGAGCGAAGCGAGCAAGACGGACATCTTAACAATTAAAACATATTTTAATATTTTTTGTTTTTGCTGTTTTATTAATTTAATACTTTAAAATCTTGTTTAGGTAACTTTTACTTCTTTGACATATTATTATATTATTCAAGTAATATTCATTCAGAATTATTATTAAAAATATAAAATTTATAATATAAACATTAAATAAAATAAATATTAAATAACATAAATATTAAATAATATAAATATTAAATAACATAAATATTAATTAACATAAATATTAAATAACATAAATATTAAATACTATCGATACGAAATCATATAAATATTTAAATTATAATATAATCCAAATATATATAATCTTTTCTTGTGGAAACATGTAAAATAATTTAAATTACTCCAGTGGAGATTATTAAAGCGAGCGCCGCAGGCGCTCGCCCTTGCGAGCGAAGCGAACAAGACGGACATCTTAACAATTAAAACATATTTTAATATTTTTTGTTTTTGCTGTTTTATTAATTTAATACTTTAAAATCTGGTTTAGGTAACTTTTACTTCTTTGACATATTATTATATTATTCAAGTAATATTCATTCAGAATTATTATTAAAAATATTAAATTTATAATATAAATATTAAATAATATAAATATTAAATAACATAAATATTAAAAAATAAAAATATTAAATAATGTAAATATCTAATAATATAAATATTAAATAAAATAAATATTAAATAACATAAATATTAAATAATATAAATATTAAATAACATAAATATTAAATAATATAAATATTAAATAACATAAATATTAAATAATATCAATATTAAATAATATCAATATTAAATAATATCAATATTAAATAATATCAATTTGAAATAATATAAATATTTAAATTATAATATAATCCAGATATATAAAATCTTTTCTTGAGGAAACATATAAATCAACTTATCTCACTCCAGTTGAGATTATTAAAGCGAGCGAAGCGAGCAAGACGGACATCTCAACAATTAAAACAAAGTTATAATTTTTGTTTTTGTAGTTTTATTAATTTAATACTTTAAAATCTGGTTTAGGTAACTTTTATTTCTTTGTTAATAAATAATACTAAAGTTATATATTATAATATTTAAGTAATATTCATACTAGAGTAAATAAAGTTTATTGATTCAGGATTATCATTAAAAATACTAAATTTATAGTAGAACTATTAAATAACATAAATATTAAATAATAAAAATATTAAATAACATAAATATTAAATAATAAAAATATTAAATAATATAAATATTAAATATCATAAATGTTAAAAAATAAAAATATTAAATAATATAAATATTAAATAACATAAATATTAAATAATATCAATTTGAAATTATATAAATTATAAATAATATCGATACGAAATCATATAAATACTTAAATTATAATATAATTAAAATATGTAAAATAATTTCCTGAGGAAACATATAAAACAACTTAAGTCACTCCAGTGGAGATTATTAAAGCGAGCGCCGCAGGCGCTCGCCCTTGCGAGCGAAGCGAGCAAGACCGACATCTCAACAATTAAAACTTATTTTAATAGTTTTGTTTTGTTGCTTTATTCATTTATTACTTTAAAATCTGGTTTAGATAACTTTTATTCTTTGACATAAATAATATAATAGATTAAATAAATAAATAAAGTATAATAACTAAGAATTCTTGTTAATAATATTAAATTTAGAGTATGAATATCAAATAATATAAATATTAAATAATATAAATTTGAAATAACATAAATATTAAATAATAAAAATATTGTTAGCGATCAAATACTTTACTACGTCACTTATTGGCCCAGTCTCTTATTGCCTTTACATTATCACGAGACGAACCCTCCACTGGTGTGCATATCAATCAGTGGGACCTTGACGAAGAGGCACCGCGGACCGCTAAATACCAATCACAGCGCGACTGCTAGCAGCGCTGGGCTCAACGTTGGCTGGGCCATTCGATGGCTGGACTCAGGCAGTCAGCCCTGTACCACAGTTCTGTGCTTGTACAGCCAGTCTTATGCCGAGCGCTTGTGGAGTTTACCCGTTCGCGATGCATTTTTAAAGATGACCTTCTATCTGTTTTGTTTTTGTTATTTTATTAATTTAAAAATATTTATTCTTTTAAAAATGTTTATTAATTTAATACTTTAGAATCTGCTTTGGGTTACCTTTATTTCTTCGAAAATAAAATAGTATTAGAGTTAATAAATTCATAAAGTTAATAAATCCACACTAAAGTAATAAATTCATAAGTATATTATACCATTGACGTTTCGTGTTAGATAGGTATTCTATTTATTATACACAATGTTAATGGAAAATGTTCAAGTGACCAATTTATTAGTATGTACCTACAATATCTAATAGGTTAATTCCAACAGTAAGGTAAACACACAAGCAATTATTTTTACGTCTGCGTTATCTACACACAGGAGAGTGATTCCGGGCAAACTACTGTGCATTAGACATTCCTCTGCAAGGTGCGAAGACGCCGTGCGGCCGACAGAGATAAGAAGTGCATTAGCGCAACGGGGAGAGCGACAGAGATAGCCAGAGGCCTGAGATAGTACACTGGTCCACCCACGTGGGCACTTGACAGGTCCACGCAGTATTCAAACCACTATTTGCGGCGAGCAGATCGCCAGCGAATTTTCTTTTGTGATCACCATCTTGCAGGCTTGCACGCGACGATTGCACCAAAGTTATTATATACCATTAACCAAAGTGTATAACCTCAAAGTTTATGATCTCAAAGAATATAACTTTACAGAATATAACTTTAAAGAATATAGCCTCAAAGAACATATCCTCAAAGAATATAACCTCAAAGCATATATTCTCAAAGTATAGCAACCTAAAAGTATAGTAACCTCAAAGTATATTAATCTGAAAGTATGTTAACCTTAAAAGAAGCTATTTTTGGGCCTTCGAGCCCAAAGGGGATTCTTCCTTCACCAGAAGTAATCGAACACTCTGAACGTATAGAAATTGGCGCGAAGGCACTCCTCTTTCGATCAAAAGTCTTAATTTCGACGTAGGCGTCGAGGTCAACGCTTCGCGACCAGCACCAGGTGCATTTCTAGTCTATTCGCTCGAGAATCTGGACTCGGATAAGAATTATCTACTCAAATTAACATAGAGGAACATTCTTATTAACATTACTTATGTTTATTTCGTGGTTCTCGTTTTAACAAACACTTCTTTAGTTCTTTAATTTAAATGAACGTCACGTCTAGGATCTCAAATAATAAATACCTAATAATAAGTCTAATAGCTCCTTGTGTGCGATTATAAAGTAGTTTTATTTCAAGCCCGAGATTTAGCTGTACCAGAGCGACCTTCCAACACACCGGCAAGCCTTTGCCCATATTTGGTAGCTACCACCGCCCCCGTATTATACCGCCCTCGGAACTTTGCAAAAACATCTTTCTGCTGCGCTCAATACCTCGTTTCGACCTCAAGAGGTATCGAGAAATTATAAGCCAACCTCGTTTAGGAACGAGCCCGAATTATTAGGACCTAAAGGGGAAATTTATGGCACATTCTTCGCAGCTGGTTGTTTATCGTCGCTCTAATAGATTTATTGTTCGGGCGCGACGTAGGAGTACGAAATAATTTATTTTTACTCACCTTCTTACTCGACGGTTCCAAATGCACCTGCAACAATTCGAAAAGGTTAAAAACGGACTAGTTTGGGCGTAGAGCCTTCTAAGGCATCTAAGAAGAACAACAATCCTTAAGCCGTTCTAATCTTAATTTTTACAAGCTTAAATACCACGAGACAATGGATTACAATTTGAAAGCCATTTACATACATACGCAGCATACTCAAGCGCGTGGGAATTTGAGCCTTTGAGCCTGTGTAACCGTTCAAAAGTTTATTACGAGAAGCCAGATTTCAGTACCCGCCGCAGTTAGTTTGGCTTAAATTTGATTTATTTCATGAGACTTCCAACTCCAACTTTTGTGAATGAAATACCAAGTAGTGACCTCATCTACTTTAGAGCTACTATCATCGTACTTACTCCAATTATTTTTTCGTTTATAGCTTCTACATCTCCTAGATTTGTTTTATAAGATTAAAGTTAGATAGCCTTAATGGGATTTCATTCTCATTTACCTTCCACGAAAAGTTAATTCAGCACTTTTATTTAGTAATTTTTAGTCAGAAATTTGTATTCAATAATTTTCGTATTATTAGTAAATAATATTTACATAGTTATTGTAAAAAGAGGAATCGAAGGTGAAACAAATTAGCAAAGCAAACAATGGGAAGAGCAAGCGGTAGGAAGAGCATCGTGTCGGGCAGCGAATCAGAGTTAGACAACTTTGGTGCAAAGAACGAGTCCCCGGAATGCCCGCCCTGAATGAAAACCTACACATTCTCAAAGTATTTACGTGATTAATGCAGTAAATTGAGCCTTGCAACGGAAACAACACGCTTTCTGCGGATCGCGCGCAGACTCTGCAGCTTTTCGGAAACGATCTCCCGGAAAATTCCGGAATATTCCCGGAAAATCGCAGAAATCCCGGAAAATCACAGAAATCCTGGAAAATCACAGCATAAATCGCAGAATTCGCCGGATTCCCGGAAACGTTTTGGAACCCCTGGAACCCCTGGAATAACCGAGCAATGTCTGTGTTTATTATTGTTTGAATCCCGCAGAATTCGCGCGTGTTTGAGTGATTCAGTTTAAATGTGACATCACCATGACTTGAGCAATAACATCAAACTAAAAAACAGTTATTTTTTTAAATAAGACGTAATTAAATTATTGTTAAAATATTATAAATATTTGTATATTGTTAATAAAAGATCAGTGCAGATAATATTGTTTCCCTGTGGATATAAAAGTTGCATCGATATGTCTATTACAACTTTGATACGCAAGGTAAGTTTATCATTACGTGCTATAAATTTTAAATTTTCTTTCTATTTTTATTTTTCTACAAAACTTGTCCTGTCGATTCGAAATTAATGGGGGTTCACTTTAGGTGGTCGCTAATTGGCCGCGATTAGCATGCCGAACGTTTTTAGAGCAAATTGCAAATTGTCGCTTGACAAAATCAACACAACGAAATCAATTACAACGAAATCAACTATTGCGACGTCGAAATCTTATTTAGTGAGTCGACATCTGCTTAAATGGCCCTAACTATTCCAGATTAAGCCATTAAGAGGGACGCTATTAACGCTCGTCGTTAACTCATCTGGCAGCTCTTTAGTTTCAATTATTTCCTTAATGACCAAACGCAATGGATTGTAGTACATACATTGTGGTATAATGTTTGGTGCATTACATACAAGAAAGGTGCAATTCCAACTTTGCTCTATTAATACAAATTTGTAAAATGTACATTTTCAAAATTTTAAACTAAATATTCCATTTAATAATCCAAGATAGGAAACGCTCGCTCACTCGCTTCGCTCGTTCGCGAGCCACACAAGACATGATGGTCGCGCTACGCTGCGCGCGATCATCATGTCTTGCCAACACTATCGGCCTGCGGCCTTCGCTTCCTCGGATTAACATCAAGGTAGTCGGCGCTCGCTATCGCTTCGCTCGTTCGCGAGCCACACAAGACATGATGGTCGCGCTACGCGCGACCATCATGTCTTGCCAACACTATCGGCCTGCGGCCTTCGCTTCCTCGGATTAAAATCAAAGTAGTCGGCGCTCGTTCACGAGCCACACAAGACGTGATGGTCGCGCGTAATATTCATTATCATATTAAATTAATATTACACATATAACTTTATAATTTCATTATTAATAAATAAAATAAATATTTAATATAATTGTTCTTAAATAAATAATATTTAAACCTATTTATTTTATTTATTATATGAAATTAATATTATATACTCCGATATAGAAGTATTATTATTATGTATAATATTGTATTTAACAAAATTACATAATAATGAATAAAATATTTAAATATTTAATATATTTTAAGCTATGTTATACATAAAAAATTGTAAATGAATTTATGTATATTAGTTTAAAGTTAACTCGCTTCAACCGTTATCGAATCATACAAAACATGAAGGTCGCGCTTCACGCGACACTTAAGTCTTGCCAACACGATCGGCCTGCGGCCTTCTATCCTTAAGAAAATTTTCTGCGAATTTTATAACTGGTTCACAAATAATAATACAAAATAATAAATTCGAAACTTTTATAATGTAAGGGATATTAAAATAATATAATATAAATAAAATGTATATTATATTGTTTTTTATACTTAAAAAAACTGAGAGTCGCACGAATATGAAGATACTATTTTTTTAAAGATAAAGGTCGCGCGATTCGCAGGTTATTGTTTTCTTAAAATCATGAATTTAAAAAAAAAGATTATAAAGAATCAAAAATTGTAAAATATAACAAAAAAGTCAAACTTACAAATGCATTAAATACATAAAAATCAGTCTGCGACCTTGCCGACCTCGAGTGAATTAAACTTTATAAATATAAAATACACAATATATTTTACGCTACAAATGAACCATACCAAATTTGAATTTTCTTTGTTTGCATAAATACTATGGAAAAAAATATCAAATATTAAGAAACCATATTGGTTTTGTTAAAGTTAGTATAGATTTCTGTGTGGACCTTAAAATAATGTACATAAATTCATTTACATTTTTTTATTTATATATATATATATATATATATATAATATTAATTTAATATGATAATGAATATTATAAATAATTTTAAATATAATAATACATTTGAAAAGAAACATATTAACAGTTTGAAAATATGAAGAAGCACATTTTTAAGACAAATTGTCAGCAGAATTGTTTAGTGTTTTATGTTATACAGCAAGCAGAAAATTTATAACTAGTGTATTAAATTGATTACTTAATGTTAATTGGCATAGCCCGACCCTTATGTCTTGTGTATCTTGCTAACGAGTAATGATAATGTACATAAATTCATTTATTGCTTATTTAATGCAGCTTATCACATTAAATTTTTATTTTATTTATTTTTAAATAAATTATGAGGTGTTACTTTTATTCTGACCCTTTTGGGGTCGCAATTATAACGTTTTCTGTAATATTAATATTATATAATATTAAATTAATATAATATTAATTAATATTATATTAATTTAATATAATGTTAATTTAATATAATATTAATTGAATATGATAATAAAAAAGAAATAATTCTAAATACATGTATCAATTGTTTTATCTTCGAAAGCAGAAGATATTTAGCTAGCTTTATAAGTTGGCCCTCGTCATTTGTTGTTAATCCGAGGAGGCGAAGGCCGCAGACCGATAGTGTTGGCAAGACATGATGGTCGCGTGTATCTCCCATAAGCTCACCGCACTGTGGAGCGCAGCGACAATTTACTCGTACTACAACAACCCATCACATTTCGTTAATAAGGAAGTAAATGAAACTAAAGGGCTGCCAGATGTAATGTTATATTGCAAATTATAAATGTTTGATTGTAGAAATCATTATAAAATTTTCATGTTGCAGTTTCAACAAATCTCTGACAACAAATCTTTGATCACACATTTTAACACACATTTTCTATTAATTTTTCCTGCTCTTTTCATTGCACGACATTGCCTGCTTTAACATTTGCGTATATGTATATTCCTAGTATTTGATTCTGTTTAATCGCATAACCTCACTTTTCGAAAATTCACCAGGTTGCCTCTTAACCTCCAAAAATGCGGGACTTTAACTAACTGTTATTGTATAATTTACACGTTTGGCTCCTATTTAGGCCTCAGTTCGTTACAACGGTAATTATGTTTGTTGATGGTTAAAATAAATGTTTAATGAGGTATTTAAATCATTGCATGTTAAAAATCATTGAATGTAAAAATCATTAAATGTAAAAATCATTGAATGTAAAAAATCATTAAATGTAAAAATCATTGAATGTAAAAAATCATTAAATGTAAAAATCATTGAATGTAAAAAATCATCGAATGTAAAAAATCACTGCATGTTGTGCAATTCATATAGGTCCATATAATAAAATAATAACGATTTTAAGCAGATTTTATTGGAAATTTAAGATTCGAATTACACGTGGGAAAAGTGCATTTCGAAACAGAGAGATGAAGACACACGTATGTAGGAATAAATGTAGAACTGATAGCAAACGAATCTACATATAAGGAAGTGTCATTACCAATGAAAGTGTTTTGAAACACTTTTTTATTGCTCGCCCAAGGGTACCAATATAAATTTGTTGGTCAGAGGTGCGAATGAGAGATCCGATAGCGAGATAAGCTTTTATAAATGATTTTATTTTATTTATGTGTCTATTTATTTATGTGTCTTTATTTATGTACTCATTTATTATGTACTCTTTTATTATGTACTCATTCATTATTACTTATATACTTATTCATTTATATACTTATTTATCTATGCATTTATTTATACGTATATATGTAATATACAGAGTGTGCCCATCTAAACGAATTTCTGCGCATCCGATCAAGAAAGAGCGGCAGTTGCCTTGTGAGTTATTTGAGTAGGTGAGGTATTTTTAAATTCCGGCTAACATAGAAATGTTCGCAATTGTTGGCAGCCTGAATATTCTCCCGAACTGGGCATATACCGTCTAAAAATATGCCTGCTCGTATTCCTCGTGCGATGTAAATAAGTGAAAACTAAAAATACTTCGCATTAGGCTCTACTCGAGGAAGCTTTCTTTTGGGGCCCTCCAGCGGGCCCAATTCGCCAATTCGAGCCTCCCGCTCGGGCAAAGGCCGTTTATTAATAAAGCTGCAATCGTAAACTCCCACATTGAAAGATTATGCATTCGAATCAAACGTGACAAAATATTTTGTTTGTTTATGATGCCGGCCGTGGATTATTACATCCAGGGGGACGGCCATGCCAAAAACTCAATGTGCTTCTATTTTTGTGTATTCGAGTATGTATGCTGTATTTTTAGTGTTTTTGTGTGTGTATCTACAGTGTGAGGCAAAAAAAATCTGTACTAGAAGACGTACAAGATGCAACGCAAATTAAAACCAAAGATCAGTTTATTATCCAAATTGGTGCACTTGCAGGGAGTGGGCTACATTAAATTTGTACCGCAATATTTGTATCGTTGCACGCGGAATCACCTTAAGGATCAGAATATCTATTAAAAATATCGATTAAAAATGTAAATTATGAGTTTTTAACATTTTTCTACACGTGATTTTTTGTTGCGCACAATACGTCGGTAACGGAGTGGTAAAGGCTGTTTGTGTAAGCGGTATGTTTCATTTATAGAATTCCGCGGCGCGTCCGAAGAACGTTTAATAATAACTCCTCGCCGCGTAGACTTCCAATTATGGTTCAATCTCGAGTTACAGAGGCGCTCGTCCAAATGCAGAATACACCTTAGAGTGGAGAGGGCGTCGCGGCGCTATTTCCGACGTCGCGAGCCTATTACGGAAAACGCGGGACGCGCCGTTATAGAGGTTTACAGCCGATGTCGGGCCAGGCCGCGTCCTGAGATTTTTCCGAAGAATTCAGAAAACATTGCGATTTTTCCGAAGAAATTGCGATTTTTACGAAGAAATTTTGATTTTTACGAAGAATTCAGATTTTTCCCTAGAATTCAGATTTTTCCGAAGAATTCAGATTTTTCCGAAGAATTCAGATTTTTACGAAGAATTCAGATTTTTACGAAGAATTCAGATTTTTACGAAGAATTCAGATTTTTCCGAAGAAATTCCGATTTTTCGAAAAGAAGGACGAATCCTTCCTCGAGGTCGAAGGATTCGCAATGGATCACCTGTGATAAGTGATTCAAGTAAATATCCCAAAGTTGTCTAAACAAAGTGTATACGCATGTCGTGCGCCGATCGTGGTTGTTTTGGAAAAAGGAAGTGTGAAGGGTGGGCGCTATGAACGAACAACGTAAGTTTTTCTTTTTTTTTTGGGAGGGCAAAAAGTCCCGATTGCTTAGTTAATTATTTCTTATTTATTCGGATATTGAGATTGCGAAATATGTTGCTAGGTTATTTATATCTCGGTCGTATGTGCGGTAAAACGTAATTGGACATATGGTATGACCTCCTGGTTTGCCAAATATTTTTTGATGATAGATAAGTGAAAAAATAAAATTGAAATAATGTTTTTCTTCACAAGGGTCATCAACAATGCAATCGGAAGAAATAGAAGAAATCAGAGAAATCAAGTCCCCGCCAATTAGCAACGAAATGACTTTCAGCAACAGTAGAGATTCCTCGTCGCCATCATCTAAGTTACAAGTTAATTTAGGGTCTTTCAAGTAAGTTTTTTTTTATATTAAATTAATAATTTTAGTATAAATTAATAAGTTTAGTATAAATTAATTATTTTAGTATAAATAATAATTTTAGTATAAATAATAGTTTTAGTATAAATAATTCGTTTTTAGAGCTATCCAAGACGATGACTACAAGCTAAGCGAAATCAACTATGAAGCTGACATTGAAAAAATGGTCCCGGAAACTTCAAATAGCTCTGATAGTGAAGAAGGCAAACTGGAAGTTGTCAGGCCTGATAGCGAAGCCTCCAGTGAACATTCGTCAGCTTCTGCTAAAACTTTTGACCAAGCTTTTATAAACCTTGACTCGTCCTTCAAAAACCTAGACCCATCCTTTCAAAATCCTGATTCGTCCTCAAAAGATCTGGATTCAAGATCCAAAAATGTCGACTCGTCTCAAAAACAAGTCGACTCGTCTCCAAAACAGGTCGACTCGTCTCCAAAACAGTTCGACTCGTCTCCAAAACAGGTCGACTTATCTTCAAAAAACTTTGACTTAAACTCGAAGAACCTAGACTTATCCTCAAAGAACATCGAGTTAACCTCAAATAACCTTGACTTAACCTCAAGAAACCTCGACTTAACCGTAAAGAACCTCGATCAACCCTCCAAAAATCTTGCCTCAACCCCTAGCATCCTAGATTCCACCTTCAAAACCTTCGACTCTTCTTTAAAAACTTTGGACTCATCTTTGAAGAATCTCCAGGAAAACACCCCCAACGAATCAATACGCACTTGGCTGCAAAAAATCTCGCAGATGCAAACAGAAATCCAGCAAAAGCTTCATTTGGACCAAAAGCACAGCCTAGACCAAAAAAATCACTTGGACAACAAAACCCATCTAGACAACAAAACCCATCAAGACAACAAAACCCATCTAGACAACAAAACCCATCTGGATAATAAAACCCATCTAGACAACAAAACCCATCTAGACAACAAAACCAACATACGTAACAATACCAATCAAACGAACAAATCTCACCAAGACTACAAAACCCATCAAGACCACAAAACCCATCAAGACCACAAAACCCATCAAGACCACAAAACCCATCAAGACCACAAAACCAACCAAGACCAAAAACTCCACGAAAACTCACCCCAAACCAGCCATTTCAACGAATTCCCAATCGCCAAAACCAACCCTACCAACCAACAAACCGCCCAAACCACAACCGCAAACAGAGTGGTCAAATACCAAGATTTGCCCTACATGGGTGAGATGACCCTAGACAACTCCAAACCAAGAAGAGGGAGAAAGCCTAAGAAAGCGGACATCTGCCATTTGATCTACAAGAACTACGGGACCATCCTCCCAGGGACTCCGAACCCGAAAAGTTTGATAGAGAAAGAGAGGGAATCGAATAGTAAAAAAGGATCGCATCATGGTGATACAAATGTGGACTCGTCGGGAAACAGGAGCAACGTCCAAAACAGGATAATAAGCAGCTTGCTGGAGAAGAGGTTGACCCAAGAGAGCAAGAGGCAGCAAAAGGAGATCCTGTTCAAGCCGGCCAAAATAACCCAAAAAGTCCAAAAAGCTGGGCAAAATGAACCATTGAATCTTTGCGTCAGAGACTTGAACCACCTGAAGATTAGACTGTTGAGGAAGAGCGATGACATTTATATCCCTGAGGTTAAGTCAGAACCAACTTCTGATGACGAAGTGGAGTTCGTCCAGGAAACTCCTTCTCCTGTTGAACCATTGTTCATGCCAGCTGGGGACTCTTCGGGGAAAGTTTTGGAGAACGGGGCCGTGGCTCCTGGAGGTTATGTCTTTTGGCCTAATGCTGGGGTTTTCATTCATCCTCTGGCGTTGCAGCAGCAGCTGATGTATTATCAGAAAATTGCTCAGAATAGCAATTATACTCTTCCTAGTCATAGTCCTGGTAGGACTACTGAAAGTAATGGTGAGGAATCGGGTTCTGGATTGAATTCTTCGGGTTCCAATGCTTTGGGTGGTAATCCTTTGGGTGGTAATCCTTTCGGTGGTAATCCCTTGGGTGGTAATCCTTTGGGTGGTAATCCTTTCGGTGGTAATCCTTTGGGTGGTAATCCTTTGGGTGGGAATCCTTTGGGTGGGAATCCTTTAGGTGGTAATCCTTTAGATGGCAATCCTTTAGGTGCAAATTCTTCAAGTGCAAATTCTTCAAGTGCAAATTCTTTAGGTGCAAATCCTTTAGGTGCAAATTCTTTAGCTGCAAATTCTTTAGCTGTAAATCCTCTAGCTGTAAATTCCCTAGCTGTAAATCCCCTAGCTGTAAATCCTTTAACTCTAAATTCTTCTGCGTTAAATTCGTCATCAGCATTAAGTCCTTCGGCTTTGAGTTCCTCAGCTTTAAGTTCTTCAGCATTGAGTCCTTCACCTTTGAGTCCATCGGCCATGAGTCCTTCAGCTATGAGTCCATCAGATATGAGTCCTTCAAATATGAGTCCATCAGCTAGGAGTCCTTCAACCATGAGCCCTTCGGCTTTAAGTCCTTCTTCTTTGACGTTAAACCCTTCAGGTTTGAGTCCTTCAGAGATTAATTCGTTAGGCCTAAGCTCTTTGGGGATAAGCACCTCAGCAATGAATGCATCCATAAAGTCGTTGATAAATTCTTCAAGATCCAAACATTCTGGGTTAAGTCCTTTGACGATTAATTCTTCATTGTCGCATTCTTCATTGGCACCTTCATCATCACATTCTTCAAGAGTACATTCTTCAAGATCTAACGCTTCAAGGATAAACTCTTCAGGATTAACTCTTTCGAATCTAACAACTTCGGAATTTGGGGGTTCTACCAAAAAGTCGTCCAGGAAGAACATCCACGAAACAAAACCTTCTGGACTAAATCTTTTGGGAATCAACACGTCTTCGAGCTTAGAACTTTCTCCGGAAATTCATTCACCAGGAATTCACTCATCAGGACTTCACTCATCAGGACGTGACTCATCAGGACTTCACTCATCAGGTTTTATCTCATCAGGTCTTCACTCATCAGGTCTTCACTCATCAATACTTCACACATCAGGACCCCGCACATCATCACACGACTCATCACGACATGACCCATCAGGACACCACCCACCAACCTTCCATTCACCAGGAATCCACCCCCTAGGACCCCAACCATCAGGACCTCACACATCAAGGACTAGAACCCCTTCAAGTCCATCCAACAACGAACTCAGGAAACTAGTCCCCAAAAAATCGAAGAAACTGGAATTCGACCAATTTGACGGATCCTTCCAAGACCTGAAGACCAAGAGGAACTCCTCAGCCAGCGACAGGACCCCAACGAAGAGAAAACGTTCCGCCATCTTCATCCCCCCAATCCCCACAGAAAGCCAAACCAACCCCACAACCGAGGTGAGCATCTGCAAGTTCAAATTCACAGGAGGAGCCAAGCCGAGCCTTCAGGAGAAGAAGATGCTTTCTGTGGATTCTGGTGGGAATTTCCGGTATTATTCCGGAACTGGGGACAAGAGTATGAGGGGGTACGAATTCTTCCCTAGGGAAACCCTCCAGCAGCAAGCCACCAATCAGGGTTCGAGTACTGGTGCTTTTTTGCAAGCCAGTGGGGAAAAGGTTAACCCCACGACGATGTTCGACTTCACAGGAAAGCAAGCACATGCAGAATTCATGTTAACCCCTGACCTGCCAGCAGCGGCCATGCCCCAAATGCCCCAAGAACTGTCCCCTAGGCACAAGAAGCGAAAATCGAGGAAGAGCCTCCAGAGGGAGAAGCTGGAGCAAACCTTTAAGGAAAAAGGGTTTTTGATCCAAACCCAACAGTTGGAGTCAGCTGAAGGGGCAACTTACTGCAAATTCAGACAGTTGAGGAAGTTCACCAGGTATTTGTTCAGGAGTTGGAAGGACTATTTGCCTGGGAATGTAGGGGAAACCCAAGGAGAAGGAGACAGGATCACTGAGATGGATGGGGATATCTCTGAGCAGGATTTGGAGAATTTGAGTTCGAGACTTTCGTCTTCGCAAAATGGGGCCTTGAGCTGCAATAGCAACAGTAGTGATGTGCCAACGACTGTTTAAGTTGCGTCGTTTTACTGTTTTACTGACTGGTTTTACTTTTATTTCAATGACTTGCAGTAGACAAGGTTTGCCGGTTCTAGCCCATGACCTAGAACCGGCATATCTTGTCTACTATTTAAATTTTAATTGTATTTAATGTTTGCCTAAATTGCTCCAAATTGACCAAAGATGATTATGATTATCGGATAAAGACGAATCCTTATGGTGCTCTAATAGCGAAAATGGTCGCAAAGCAAATTTGAATCTGTTATCTAGTCGTTTTTTGTTTAATTGTATTTTATTTAATTAATTTAATTTAATTTGATTAATTAATGTAATTTATTATTAAAACAATCTAATTCTTAACAAGACAATTCGTATATACGAAATTGGCAAAAAGGGATGATGGGAAAACATTCCAAATCAAGCCGTATGATATTTCGCTGTACGAATTCTATATATTTTTAATTTATTGTTTTATATAAAGTAGAGATTATATATAAAATTATTACTATATATAAAATAATTAAGAAAAATGAGGTAAGTAAGAATAAGATAAATAAATAATTGCTCCAATTGTTTATTGCCTACATTAGGCAGCCGGTTACATATTTGTATTATAGAACTTTAGAGCTAGAATTAAATTATTTTGAGAAGAATTTTTCCATTAATTTATTTTTTATTAAACCATTTATTTTATCGTGCAGTTTTTGTTGATATTTTTTGTTTGAATTTTTTTGAATTTTTGTATAAAGTCTGCGTACTAATTCAATGTGGAAATGTTTAGTTCTACCTCTAAAACCGCGATTGTTACTTCGTATTAATTCATAATAATAAAATAAGTGAACAAATTAATAAAAATCGAATAAAATAACGAACCAAACCTAAGCCTGTCTATTTTTGCGAACTTTGTTACTATATATTGTTGTTACGTATTTATCTTTTTGGAATCTGACCAATATTTTAAGGCGAAATAAACTATTAAACATTTTTGTTTTAGTTTCATTAAATTACCTACGTTATTTTTAATATTTTAAACTTTTTAAATTGCACAAATAAAATTTTTAAATAAAAATATTTATAAAAAGGTATTTATAAAAAAATGAATAATAAGAACAGTCGCGTATTTCAACGTCAAATAACGAAACGGTCAAATTACGTACATTTTCTTTATTAATTATTTTTCCCCGTTATTTTTCCTCGTTATTCCAATTATATTCGTATTTTTGTTTGCAGGCTTTAACTGAAAGCAATTTCAGGACGAACGAATCAATTTCAGGATGGATGGTATGCACAATGTAATAGCCTCGTATTTTTTCGTTTATTTATCGTTCGTTCGCGAACCAAATTTAAAAGGATATCAATAACGGTAATAGGTTTTTAAATAGTCCTGAAGCAGTCACGGAAGCTCGATTTTTCGAATTCTGCCCCCATCACGCGAAACCCATAAAAGATGGATCCGCGACTTGTATTACAAAAGCTCTTATATGTCTGAGATAGTTTGAGTTGAGTCGTTAAGACGTACGGTTCCGTGCAGATTATAGTTATACTAGTAAATTATATTGCAAATAAAAGGGCTCTAATTTTTTTAAAATAACAAACTTTTAAAAAAGAAACTTTAGAAAAAGAAACTTTAAGAAAGAAACTTTAAAAAAAGAAACTTTAGAAATAGAAACTTTAGAAAAAGAAACTTTTAAAAAATAAACGTTAAAAAAGAAACTTAAAAAAAAGAAACTTTAGAAAAAGAAACTTTAAAAAAAGAAACGTTAAAAAAGAAACTTCAAAAAAATAAACTTTAGAAAAAGAAACTTTAAAAAAAGAGACTTTAAAAAAAGAGACTTTAAAAAACGAAACTTTAACAAACAAAACTTTAAAAAAAGAAACATTAAAAAAAGCAACTTTAAAAAACAAAGTTCAAAAAAAGAAACTTTAAAAAAATAATTAAATAAAATATTTAAATATAATATAAAAAACATATACCTAGTAAAAAAAATTAAAATGTTGAATAGAACAAATGTTGACTACGAGGGTAAACTGAAAATTATTTTTCGATTTAATAATAAAAAATTAATTATTTATTTTTGTTAGGTTTCGAATATGTTGTAAAAGCGCAAGAACCCCAAAAAGTCTGCTTCGGGTCTGGTCAAGATAGGCCCTTAACAAGTTTGGTGAGAGTTCAAACTATGGCGAATCCTATGAGCTATAAAACAGAAAATTTGAAATGTGCTATAGCTGATCTACTTAATAAGGTATTTGACTTTTAATCTACTAATTTTTTAAACAAGTTATTTTCTATTAATTTTTTTTAATCGTTTATTTTATTAATCTAGTTTTTTTTTTTAATCTAGTTAATTTTTTTAATATAGTTAATTTTTTTAATCTAGTTAATTTTTTTAATCTAGTTAATTTTTTTAATCTAGTTAATTTTTTAAATCTAGTTAATTTTTTTAATCTAGTTATTTTTTTTATTCTAGTTATTTTTTTTAATTGATTTTTTTTAAATTTACATATATTTATTTTAATGGCATTACTTAATCTAATTTATTTTTAATTACTAAATATTTGTTTTAATGTGACTAAGTTCTTTAAAAAATTATATGTTTATATTATTCTCAACGTTTCGTTATACATTATAATAACTTCTTCAGGAGTATTTTTATAATAATTTAGAAAGTAATATTAAACAAACAAAAATTTTTCTAAAAAATAACCCAGATTTATACATAATTAATGCTGACAAATGCAATAAAACAGTAATAATAAATAAAAATGATTATATTAATAAAATTATGAATTTATTAAATGATGAAACAACATATGAAAAAATAAATAGTAACTATCATGAGAAACTAAAATTTACTTTAGAAAAATCAAAAGATAATAAAACAAATTTTTTAGATATGACTTTAATTTAAAAAAATACTAAAATTCAAACTTCTTGGTTTACAAAAAATATTTGGTCAGAAAGTTATATTAATTTTTTATCAAATTTAATTAAAATATAAATATAAAATATAAAAAAAAGTATAATTTTATGTTTAGTTGATAGAGCATACAAATTAAGCAATATTGAATTTCAAAATACTGCAATTAAAAAAGTTAAAAATGTTTAATAAAAAATGATTACCCAGAAAATTTTATTCGTAAAATTATATCTGATAGAATTAACAAAATTAAAAATAACCAAAATTCAAACATAAAAAACAATAACAATAACCAAAATTATATTATTTTACCGTATATATAAAAAATCTTACAGAACATATTAGAAATAGATTTAAAAACTGTAATATTAAAATTATTACTAAAACTCAAAACACAACAAATAACATTAATAGAATTTATAACCAAATTATTAAAAGTACTGAATAACTTATATATTCTTATTTTTATTATTTTTTTTAAGTGAAACTTATTTTTTATTGTTTTGTCAATTAAAATAAAAAGATATTTTACAAAATAATTTGTCAAATTAAGAAATTTAAAATTTTATAATCTTTATATTTATTAACTCACGAAGAAGTTATTATAATGTATAACGAAACGTTGAGAATAATATAAACATATAATTTTTTAAAGACCTTATTCCCATTAATACAAATATTTATATTTATTATTTTATTTAATAATTAAAAAGAAAAGGTCAAAAAACAATAAAGTTTAATATTTTTAATTACCTGAACTATATATATATATATATATATATATATATATATATATATATACATATATTCTATTCTATTCTATTCTATATCAACAAAAACCACAAACCAACAACGAAAAAAACGAGCAGCCAAGAAGTAAAAAAGGCGTAGGATTCTTCGCGAGTGATTCCCCTCGCTTCGCAAAAGACGTAATAAAAAACGTTCCCTCGCCAACCCGATACAACCTCCAAACAAAATACACTGACATGAAGCAAGCTCTGGTCCCGTTTGGCACAAAAGTCTTAGATCGAACCCTCTCAAGACCCGATTATAACCCGGGTGCCGGGACCTACAACTTCACGATCCCGCCTTGTCGAAGAACGAGAACCAACTTCAACTTCGGGAACGTACAAGTCATCCCGGTTACCGAGTGCATTTGTACGAACACTTACGTCGACACCTGCGGCAAATGCAAGAAATTGTGCATAAGCGACTATTGGCATCAGAACTACACCTTGTATTTATGCCACCCCTGTATGTTCGAAGAGACTCAATTGCACGAAATGTTCCCTAAGGAAGAGTTGAAGACGTTCGTGAAAATCAGGAATTGCACCTTTAAGCATCATCATGAGAATACGTTTGCTGCGATAAGGTTGCTTACGAAGAAGGAAATTAAACATCGGGAGCGAATCGAGAATTATTTGGATTTGTATTTGAAGTGCTTCAGCCACTTTTGATTTTGATAAATAAAAAAATTATAAAGAAGTAATTATGTTTATTGAACGTAATAAAAAATTATTTCTACCCGTCTTTATTTATTTGGATATGTCTTTATTTATTTGGTTATGTCTTTATTTATTTCGTTATGTCTTTATTTATTCGGTTAGGTCTTTATTTATTCGGTTATGTCTTTATTTATTCAGTTATGTCTTTATTTATTCGGTTATGTCTTTATTTATTTGGTTATGTCTTTATTTATTTGGTTATGTCTTTATTTATTTACTCATTTGATCATAGCATTTAAACTATCATTACTATCTATTATAAAAAAAACAAAAAAGGGGTGATATTTAATAAATATTTTATATGTAAATATAAACAATTTTTTTATGTCCTACAAATAATTTTTATTTTACAAGAAAAACTTTTATGCATATCGATTTTAACACAAATATTGAATTTACTTGGACAAAAGAAAGAATAGGACAAGGTATGTATCCCATTTGTTTCATCGAAACAATTTAAAAATAATAAGAAAAAGAAATTCTGACTTATTGTCATATTTGACTACGCGAAAGATTTTCGCTTGGGGGTTTTTTATGGGTAAAAATTTGCTGATTTGTTTAAAAAAATTTTACGATATGAAAAAATATATAAGAAATAAAACAATATATAAGAAATAAGAAAATATATAAGAAATAAAAAAATATATAAAAAATAAAAAAATATGAAAAATATAAAATATTAAAAATTAAAATATTAAAAATTAAAATATTAAAAATTAAAATATTAAAAATTAAAATATTAAAAATTAAAATATTAAAAATTAAAATATTAAAGATAAAAATATTAAAAATTTAATATTAAAAATAAAAATATCAAAAATAAAACTATTAAAAAAATAAAAAGACAACAAAATAAATAACCTACTCTAAAATAAATTAATAGTCTTAAAAGAAACCACACAAGAGAATTCAAATGGGCGAAATTGAAGGTACGTTAAACTAACAATCCAATAATAATCAAGTTAAAAACACAAATAACATAAAAATTAATAAAAAAAAACATTCCAGGCTTTGAATATGTGGTGAAAACGCAAGAACCCCAAAAGATCGCCTTCGGCTCAAGTGGCGACCGACCAATGCAAGAAATCGTCAGAGTCCAAACCATGGCGAACCCCATGACATACAAAACGGAAAAATACAACGGCATTACTCAATTCTTAAACAAACCTAGAAGCAAAAAAGGCGTCGGGGGCTTAGCTGATGGGGCCCCACGATTTCCGGAATCGAAAAAAGTGAAAAGAACTCCTTCACCGACTCGATACGAAGTAATTCCTGATAGAACGAAGAAGACGATACCGGAGAGTATCGCTCCATTTGGCAGCAAAACTAAACGGAAATTTCAGGATTCGAATAAAAATCCGGGACCTGGGACGTACAGTTATACAAAATCGACTTGTCGGAAGACTTACAAACAGGATAACTTTGGGAACATTGAAGTCGTTCCCGTGACTGAATGTCGATGTTTACCTTCTTATGTCGACAAATGCAGCAAATGCGAGAAAGTGTGTATTAATGATTATTGGCACCAAAATTATTGTTTGTTTTTGTGTCACCCCTGTATGGCAGAAGAGGTGGAATTACACGAAATGTATTATCCGAACGATTTGAAAAAGTTTATCGTAAGTACTGATTTATTTAAGTTATACATAACTTGTATTAAAACTTTATTGTTTTTTGACCTATTATTTTAAATTATTAAATATTGATAGTAATGGGTATAAGGTCTAAAAAATATATATTTAAATATTTATCTCGACGTTTCGCTATTAGGTAATAACATCTTCAGGAGATAATTAGTTATAATATAAT
>JAWQRP010000900.1:0-22650 GCA_033557875.1 Quadriops clusia
TGAATTGGGAAATATTTTCCAGATTTGGATGACATATGGCGCGCGTCCTACTGCTACTATGAAGACAGACATCTGCTGGTTTATTCTTTTCTTATTAAATCTCAACCCCAATATTTAATCTGATAAGCGTCGTAGTTCTATTATTTCTGCTGGCCCTGTGATTACCTTCACAATATATATATATAATTAAATAACGTATTTAAAAATAGATAAAGAAACTTTTAAATACCTTTAGCACATATATGCGCCTTTAGACAGGTTATTCAAACTACGCGGGCGAAATATGAACAAACGTCAAAAATGACAACTTGTTTATTCCAAATGCGCGCTTTTGATTGGCTCTTTCCCGTTAGCTCGCTTTTTAGCCGCTAGGGGTTTCGAATCTCGGCGCGCGAAAATTTAAAATGAACTATATTTGCATATGTATTTAAATACTCACAGATTAATATCTTCAACGAATTAATCATAATGTTCAACAAATTAATCATAATGTTCAACAAATTACTCATAATCTTCAACAAATTAATTGCAATTTCCAACAAATCAATTATAACTTTTTTATTCTAGTTCCAAAACAATATTTTTAAATAATTCCAACTCTATTTTTTTTAAATAATTCCAACTGTTTTTTTAAAATAAGTCCAACTCTATTATTTTTTTTAAATAATTCCAACTCTATTTTTTTAAATAATTCCAACTATTTTTTTTAAATAAGTCCAACTCTATTATTTTTTTTAAATAATTCCAACTCTATTTTTTTTTTAAATAATTCCAACTGTTTTTTTTAAATAAGTCCAACTCTATTATTTTTTTTTTAATAATTCCAACTCTATTTTTTTTAAATAATTCGAACTCTATTTTTTTTAAATAATTCCAACTATTTTTTTTTAAATAATTCGAACTCTATTTTTTTAAAATAATAGCAACTCTATTTTCTTTAATAATTCCAGATCAACCTGCCAGCAACCCCGAGTGCACCTACATGGACAATAATGTCATCTCGGCGGACAGAAAAGTTACCTTCGGATCCTCACCGCTATCAAAGCTCTCCCTGGGCAAGTCGCCCTTCCCGAAGAGGAAATTCAGCTTTCCCGCAGCTCTCCACTCGAATCTTCTCGGAATCTCCAACAACGGAGAGAATCCCTCCAATCCGCTCACTCGGAGGAGGTTCAGCAATGTCGGAGACGTTGTCTCGAGGAAACTGTCCAACACGATCGGAGGCTGGAGGTCCCAGTGCATCCCGACGGAGGAGGTGATAGCCCAAGGACGGGTCTTATGCGGGCAATACATAAGAAACCGGCTCAAGCGATCGGGAATATTTAGCAAAAAATTGGGGCTCTATAGGCTAAGGAGCATGATCGGAGCAACTAGCGGGATAATTGTGCGTGAAGTTTTTCCCGTTTTGGCTTGTGCTGGGACTGAACTCGAGCGGATGTATCCGAAAATGTACTCGAATGTCGCTAGGCAGGCGAGTTTGTCTCCTGGCGGAGTCTTAGTTTCCGATAAGGCAGCTTCTGGACTTTTGGCTGCGATAGGACATGATTTACTTAAAACTGGAATTACTTGGGGGAAAGTAGTTTCTGTATTTGCTGTAGCTGGAGGGTTAGCTGTCGATTGCGTTTGTCAAGGACATCCCGAATATCTTCATGGGCTTATGGAGGGAATGGGGGAGATTCTCGAATGCGAACTTGGAGATTGGATCGCTAGTAATGGAGGATGGGTTAGTACTTTTTTATTTTTTAGTTATTTATTTATTTTTAATTTATTTATTTTTTCTTTATTTATTCATTTAATTACTTATTTATTTATTCATTTATTTATTATTTATTTATACATTTATTTATTATTTATTTATTCATTTATTTATTTATTAATTTATTCATTTATTCATTTATTTATTTATTTATTCATTATTTATTATTTTAATTGTTTATAATTTATTATTTTAATTATTTATTTTTTATTATTTATTATTTTAATTATTTATTTTTTGTTTATTTATTATTTATACATTTATTTAAAAACTGAATCGCGGTCAAAGTTTTTAATTTCAATTTTTATAAAATTACTTACGCTAATTGTAAAAAAAACTAGTTTCTTGTTTATAATTTAATCATGACTTGAGTTGTTTATGAATGAGTTAATTAAAAAATTAAAGCAGAATAAAAAATAAATAGGCTAAAAATAAATAGAATAAAAATAAATAGACTAAAAATAAATAGACTAAAATTGAGTAGAATAAAAAATAAATAGAATAGAAAATAAATAGAACAAAAAATGCGAATTAAGATCACATTAAAATATAACACAAATTTTACATACATACTATATTTTAATGTGTAGTATTTTTTATCTGTTCTTCAAAAAGCCCCACATACATAAACATCATGTATTTCCTCAAATTAAGTTTTTCTTTTCTTGGGTTTTGGGCCCGTTTTAATTAAAACAAACCCTGATCGCCCTCTCTTTTAATTGTTTGTAAATACATTATTTAAACTTAACTATTCTATTCTATGTGATTCTATCTTGTTTAAATACAATACATTCAAAAATAGTATAATAACATACATAAAGATTGTATTATCAATTTTATTCGTTGAAACCAATTGTCAATCATTTCCTATTTCTAACTCCCCTAATTTATCACATCATAAAGATAATTTAGTCACCCGTACAACAATTCAATAAATATAAATGCCAAAACAGTTTCTCCAATAAATATTGTTAAAAGTTTTATAAAGTTATTCTATTTAGCGGTAATTAGTTCATTATAAATTCTATTAATATTGTTGGTATCTCTCTTAAACTTAATCGAATTATTATTTTATTTAATATATAAAGACCCATATATTCTTCTACTGTACCAATAGATTTCTTTTTTTTTATTTTAACATTGTCGAAGTTGAATTTATGTTTGTTTTCAATGCTATGTTTTGTTAAGGCGGTACATTGTTCTGTCAGTTCTTTTTTATTACAAGAATTTTTATTATGGTTAGGTGTAATTTTTATGTTGTTGTAGAATTAACTAATAGTTGTAGCATTGAATATAGAGTATATACTCTATATTCAATGGTTGTAGTCTATTATTAAGGTATTGTTTTGTGTCACCTGTGTAATTAGATGGACAATCGGAGCAATCAATACTGTATACTAGATTTTTTAAATTTATTCCTAACGTTTTCGGTGAGTCCATCAACATAAGGTAATACCATTGAATATAGAGTATACACTCTAATGGTAATACCACATATTGTTTATCACAAGTCAAATTGACATTATTTACATTATTTACTTCATTAACATGATTTCTTCTTCTTAAATTTCTGTTACAAATTTGTTTAATTCTTTCATTATTTAATTTATCAATAATATTGCTGGGAAAATAGTTCTTTCTTAAAGCATTTTTTTACTTTTTCTCAAGGCTTCTTTACGGTATTTTTGACTGGATAATTTATAAGCTCTATCTGTTAAGCAAGTTACTATGCTAGTTTTATATTTATAGTCACAATCTGAGAAATAATTAACGTATTGCTTAATAACATTAACAATGTGAGTTTGTACAAAAGATATGTAGACGATATTATAATTAGTACTGACGAAAACCAAATAAATTTAATCTTTGAAAGATTCAATAGTTACAATCAAAATTTAAAATTGAAGAACTAACAACAATAAGATTAACTTTTTAGATAGAGCTTATAAATTATCCAGTTAAAAATACTGTAAAGAAGCCTTAGAAAAAGTAAAAAATGCTTTAACACGTTCTGTGCGTATCGGTTCTGACCCTATGGAAAGTATATGGGGCTATGACGCACAAGTGCGTGATACGCAGCGAACGTGTTAAGAAAGAACCATTTTCCCAACAATATTATTGATAAATGAATTAATAAAAGAATTAGACAAATTTTTAATGGAAATTTAAGAAAAAGAAATAATGTTAATGATGTAAATAATAATGTCAATTTGATTTGTAATGAAAAATATATGGTATTACTGTACTGTGGTATTATCTTATGTTAACGGACTCACCGAAAACATTAGGAATAATTATTAATAAATTTAAATATAAAATAAATTTAGTATTGAAGTTGTTAGTAAGAATGAAAACACAAACGAAAAATTGTATAGCCAAATGAAGGACGCAGATAATAAAGTTAAACAATCGAATCCAGTATAAAGTATTGATTGTCCATCTAATAAAAAAGAACTGATAGAACAATGTACCGCCTTAACGAAACATAGCATTGAAAATAAACATAAATTCAACTTCGACAATGTTAAAATTTTAAAAAAGAATACAATTGGTACAGTAGAAGAATATATGATTCTTTATATATTAAACAAAATAATAATTCGATTAACTTTAAGAGAGATACCAACAATATTAATAGAATTTATAGTAAATTAATTACCGCTAAATAGAATAACTTTATAAAACTTTTAACAATATTTATTGGAGATACTGTTTTGGCATTTGTATTTATTGAATTGTTGTACGGGTGACTAAATTACCTTTATAATGTGATAAATTAGGGGAGTTAGAAATAGGAAATGATTAACAATTGGTTTTAACTAATTAAATTCATATATAAGTGATCTTTATATATATACTATTTTTGAATGTATTGCATTTAGGCAAGGTAGAACAACATAAAATAGTTTACTTTAAACACATATATGTGCTTTAGATAATGATAATTTATTAATTTAGATAATGTATTCACAAACAACTAAAAGAGAGGACGATCAGGGTACGTAAATGTGTTTTAGAAGAATTGAAAAGAAAATTAGGTGAATTGAATCACATATAAATAGAATTTCACATTTATCTACAAAGAACCAAAACGAAAACAACCATTTTACAATGTAATTTGTATAAGTGTGCATATTTGAAACTGTGAAATGTAGTTAGTGTAAAAAAGTGATTCCTTAATATTTAATCAATCGAATTAACAATATATATTATAACATTGGTAAAAATTAATAATCACAAAAAAATTTTTTTTTATTTTAGACCTCTCTAAGCAATCAGTGCCAATCACCCGAAGATGAAGTCTCGTACTCCGGATACACATCAATACTTATCCTAGTCGCAGGACTCCTCTTCTTTACCTACTTAGTCATAAGGTTCTTTGGAAAATATGTGTTTCAATAAATAATAAATCGTCCCCGAAATTATCCCTGTATAGTACAATGGTAAGTACTTAAGAATATATCAGAAAGTCGGCATCGAATATTTTACTACTGTTGTTACGTAATTGTTGTTGGTGTTTACTATTCAAAAGTGTTAACTTGCGTTGAAAAGCTGTGGTTATTATTAGAGAACATGTTAATGAGATTTTTTTTAAAATAAAGTTGATACGTTTCAAATCTAGCATTATGACACCTTCACATCGTTTATACCTTCACATCATTTATACCTTCATATCATTTATACCTTCACATCATTTATACCTTCATATTATTTATAACACCTTCTGATCATTTATATTTTCATATTATTTATGATATCTTCATATCATTTATACCTTCATATTATTTATGATACCTTTATATCATTTATACCATCATATTATGTATGATACGTTCATATCATTTATACCTTCATATTATTTATGATACCTTACGCCATCATATTGTTGACGATACCTTACGCCATCATATTGTTCACGATACCTGACCCAGCTTATCCTTGACAAGTTATGCAAACACATGAGTAAGTTGATAATTAACGTTTATTTCGATCAATTCACAAATTTATATACACATACTTATTTGACAAGAGGATGATCGGTTTACAACAAATAAAATGTCCCTATGACAAAGAAAACTCTTTATTTCTTAACATAGTAACGCTAGGACGAGAAGCTCGAAGCAACGCGAGTAATATCAGTTCTTTTCCGTGACAGAGTTCGCTAACGAAGAATGAAAGATCGGTTGGACTTAAAGTATCTTTAAATTACGTAAATGTACATAAATATGTAAATAAAAGGGTTATACAAAAATATAAAATATAAATAGAACTAAAATTTCTCCTCATCCAGTCCGTGCTTGAAAAACATCAGAACGGGTACGGATTCTCCGTTAATCTCTCTGTATTCCATCAGGCCGACCATGCCGTCGATGTCCATGGACTCTCCCGTGAAGAACTGCAGCTCCTTAAACCTTCCGAGGATGTCCTTCATTACTTTATTCATGTTCGTCTTGAAGACCTCTACTTGGTCGGGGCTTTTCTCTTCAAGCTTGGCTACTAACCTGAACGAGAATATAAATTGTATTAATCGGTAAGTAATAAATTACTACTATATAATTATATAATTTTTTAAATAGTAATAATTTTTTAAATGATAATTTTTTAAGTGATAATTTTTTAAATGATAATTTTTTAAATGATAATAATTTTTAAAATAATAATTTGTTGGAACAAAACAAACGTAATTAAGTGAATGATATACAAGACACCATTTCCACTTGATTTGTATTATTCCGAACAGAGATGATTTTGCATAAATTGCTCTGAATAATACACAGAAGCAGTCTTATCCAGTATTAGTATATGCATTATTATTTGAAAGAATGATAACAAACATAACATGCGTCAAGAAGGATTTTTATAGCATGGAAACTTACTTCTTCATGTAGTCTTTCAAATAGCCAGTGTAGGCTTTCTTGTCGTTGAAAGCATAGCTTTCGGCCAAACGGTGATTAAGGACGACGTCAACGCCAGACTCGACAGATACATCAGTTCCTTCATCGGCTTCTTCTGCGGATGGATTGAATCCTTCGATTTGGATGTCGCCATGTTTCCTTTGTACTAGTTTGCCGTACACTTCGTACAAAACCTCATCAACAAGCTTCATTTTGTAAGAGTCGGAAAACATCTCGTCTCCTGAAGTAGAAAAAGCATTCAAGTAAATGTTATTTTAATACAACATAATGTTATTCTAATAGAACATAATGATATCCTAGTAAGCTGTCCATTAGTACAACAAAATTAAATGTTTAGGGTTCCCAATGTTTACAAACGAACATTCCAGTAACAACATGTACACGTAAAATTGTTAAAACTTTAATTGTTAAAAACATTCGCGAACATCTGGTTTGAACATCACTGTACACAACCTGTCACAGCTGCCAAAAATGTCAACCTTTTTGACAGCCCAGAGAGCAACGTTAAAACCTATTATTCCATCAATTACATTAACCTTCCACGAAAAATAAAACTTAAATCGAATAAAGGAGGCTTCACTCACCGGTAAAGATGTCTTTGTAGATCCTCATGTTGGATGATGTTGGAAATTTTAACAGATAGAACTGAAAATGAACCGTCCACTACTAAAGACTACCGGAAAAAGAAAGATGCGTGGAATGCTAGCTCAGTTTTTGACAGAACTACTGCACAGTTGGTAGCGCTGCGCGCGCAGATGGCGGGCTTTTCAACTGAGCGAGTCGAAATAACGCAAAGTACCGAAAGTTTGCCCCGTTCGCGACCGTTTATTCGATTATTTCTTTTGGTTTTACTCTTGTGCAAACATTTGTGCAGTTTAGACAAATTGCGGTGAAGTCTATGCCTTAAAAGAACAAAACATTTTGTTGTTTGTTTTACATGCGTAGTAACCATTCATTTTAAACAAAACACGATCGTCTTTTGTTAAAAGACGCTTTGTTGTTATCGGTGTTAGTGGTTTCATTAAATTTAACGTTAAAATAAAAGTATTATTTAAGTTTATTGTTTAAATGAATAAATTAATAGTGAAAATTAGACGAGGGCATCACGCTTGATTGAAAGGTAAGCGCATAATGTAAGATTTACTCAACGATTTACTCTAAAATAGTAATTAAAATAAATGTGTCCTTATTAATGAGGAAGGCTTGAAATTAATGGTAATTCGTTATTAACAATATAGACATCGCATTAACCAATCTTGGGTTCATTTTTACGTTATAAATGCTCTAATATATGGTTAATTACAATAAATTCGTTTGAAATTATTAAATTTTGTATGTAAACATAATGTTAGCGACCGCCACCAGGTGGCACTATTTACATCTTAGCCACCTATCTGCGCTTTTATTGGTTGACAGGTTGCACATCTAGTTCAACGTTGTTCTAGTTTGTATCCAGGTGTCGCCACTGTTCTAACCTCACTTTTTAGCTGATAGTCGGCAAGCATTTTGCGTATCACACGTGTTCTAGCTTTTCCCCGATAAAAACGTGTTTTATTTGTGTTTATCACCTCCAAATCGCTCTTTAAACAAAATGGCAAACGATCTAGAAAAGAAAATTATCAGGCAAATTGAATATTACTTCGGGGATATAAATTTGCCTCGAGATAAGTTTATGCAAGAGAAGCTAAAGGAGGACGAGGGCTGGATCCCTCTGGAAGTCCTATTAACCTTCAAGAGGTTGGCCAGCTTGTCTTCCGATGTCGAAGTGATCGCCGAGGCTATTAAGAAGTCCGATAGCCAGCTTGTCGTCGTGAGCGAGGACAACAAGAAGCTGCGCAGGTCCCCGGAGTTTCCCACTCCGGAATTCAATGATGAAAGGCGCAAGGAGTTGGTTGCTCGCAGCGGTAAGAATAGAAATTACTTTATTTTTTTACGATTATTTTTTTATAAATATTATTTATGTACATAAGGGTGGTGCAAAGAAATACATTATTGTTAATTCTTAATAAAATATACAAATACTAAATAATAAGTTATACTAGTCCTCTTCATAAATGATTTGGACATGGTTATCAACTAGAATACAACATACATAATTGAATTCTACCGATAAACATACTTCTACTTTTTATTATGGAATTATTTAAATAGCCTAAAGCATTTCTTAATTTAAACAATAGACATCACTTATAAAAATAATAAATCTTTATAAAAGTAATAAATCTTTATAGAAATAATAAATCTTTATAAAAAATAATAAATCTTTATAAAAATAAGTACTATTGTATTTCCTATGGGATATGAACAGGTAAAGAAAAGGTACATTATAAAGACTGCAAATTTCAGTTTACTGAAGGTTATTGCAATTTAGACTCAAATACAATTTGATCCGCAATAAAACTATACCTCCTCTATTTGTATATACTTACCTCCTATAAGAATACATGAATAGAAACAAGATAACCTAATATTTGAATTTATCACAACAAATGCTCAAAAGACAAACCTTTATACTAACCAAGGCTCTAAATTTTCTCCGAATGAATGGCAGGTAGAAATGCATAAAGCAATACAACTGGTAATCTTCTCCTTCTGAAATTAGTAACAGCATTTTGCAATCGCTAACTAACAAAATGCAGTATTAAATTAAATACAATTCACATACATACTTAATTTAGTTATACTATATGTACTTACAACTTGTTATGCATCCTGTTCATTTGGATATTAAAGACTGATCGTCGAGCCAAAATTAATCCCAAATGAAAAATATTGGTTGCATATGCTTAAACATTTTTTAAAGATTCTTCTTATTTCTACTAAATACTTTATAATTCGTTTCATTACTTCTATCGCCTTAATTTCCAGTTATCGTTAAGATTATCTTGATTTAGGTTTCTTATAATATTATTGAACATATTTTTTATTTATTTTTTTATTATTTAGATATTAAATGTCTGCATAATCGTTAACTGCATTATCGTTTCTTTTTATATAAACTAGGTGAATTAATAAATGATTTGCTGAATAATTTTATAAACTACTTGATACAATTTATTTCATTATTTAATAATGTAATTAATTATTATATAATAATAATAATTTAATTAATTATATAATAATCTAATACATCAATAAATAATATAAGTATAAATATAATAATACATATGTCTTTAAGACATGAAATATGAACAATTATAAAAATAACATTATGAAAAGAAATATTGTTTATAAGAAATAAATGAAATCATACAGCGGTATTAATTAGCTTAAGTTCAGTGTCTTAAAAGCGAGAGACGAAGGCACGAGTTGACAAGCGAAGCAAGTTAATCTGTTGCTGAATGATCCTTTCGGATAGACTATCTACTTAGAAAAAATTGTTAGAAATTTAATAATAATTTAATAAGTAATGTAATAAATCATGTATGCATTAATTTTACAAATTGTTTGAGAAACTATTTAAGTAATTATTTATTTAATCATTTACTACATGATCTATTAAACAGTTTATCAAATTATTTAATAAACAATTTACTATATGATTTAATAAATGATTTACAATTTGATTTAATAAATGATTTAATAAATGATTTACTAAATGATTTACTAAATGATTTAATTAACGATTATCGATTATAAAATCATTTAATAAATTATTTAGTACATCATTTATTAAATTATTTAGTAAATCGTTAATTAAATCGTTTAGTAAATTGTTTATTAAATAATTTATTAAATTGTTTATTAAATAATTTATTAAATTGTTTACTAAATAATTTATCAAATTGTTTATTAAATCATGTAGTAAATGATTAAATAAATAATTACATAAATAGTTTCTCAAATATTTTGTAAAATTATTGCATACATGATTTATTACGTTACTTATTAAATTTCTATTAAATATCTAACAATTTTTTCATCTAAATAGATAGTCTATCTGTTTGGATCATTCAACAACGGATTAGCTCGCTTCGCTCGCCGCCTCGCGCCTTCGGCGCTCGCTTTTAAGACACTGAACTTAAGCTACTTAATATCGCTGTATAATTTAATTTATTTCTTATACACAATTTTTTTTTCATAATGATATTTTTATAATTGTTTTTATTTCATGTCTTCAGGACTTATTTAATTATTTATTGATGTATAAGTAAATGATTAAATAAATAATTACTTAAATAGTTTCTCAAATATTTTGTGAAATTATTGCATACATGATTTATTACATTACTTATTAAATTACTATTAAATATCTAACAATTTTTTCATCTAAATAGATAGTCTATCTGTTTGGATCATTCAACAACGGATTAGCTCGCTTCGCTCGCCGCCTCGCGCCTTAGGCGCTCGCTTTTAAGACACTGAACTTAAGCTACTTAATATCGCTGTATAATTTAATTTATTTCTTATACACAATTTTTTTTCATAATGATATTTTTATAATTGTTTTAATTTCATGTCTTCAGGACTTCTTTAATTATTTATTGATGTATAAGTAAATGATTAAATAAATAATTACTTAAATAGTTTCTCAACTTATTAAATTATTATTAAATATCTAACAAATTTTTTATAGTCTATCCGATAGGATCATTCAGCAACGGATTAGCTCGCTTCGCTCGCTTTTAAGTCAGTAATCTTAAGCTACTTAATATCGATGTATATTTCTTATAAATGATTTTTCTTTTCCTAATGTTATTTTTATAATTGTTCTTTTTAATTATTTTTTAAATGATTTATTAAATTATTAAATAATGTTTCAAATTATTAAATCATGTTTTAAATTATTAAATAATTAGGTTATGTATGATTTATTGACCTACCTATTAAACAATGTTTTAAATTATTAAATAATGTAATAAATTTTATTAAGTGGTTTATTTAATTGTTTACCAAATCGTTAATTAAATCATTTAGTAAATCGTTAATTAAATCATTTAGTAAATCGTTAATTAAATCATTTAGTAAATCGTTAATTAAATCATTTAGTAAATTATGTAATAAACAATTTACTAAATGATTTATTCAACGATTTACTAAATGATTTAATTAACGATTTACTAAATGATTTAATAAGCAATTTACTAAATGATTTAATTAACGATTTACTAAATAATTTTATAAACCACACAATAAAATTTACTACATTATTTTTAATTTAAAATATTATTGAATAATTTAAAACATCATTTAATAATTTAAAACATCATTTCATAATTTAAAACATAATTTAATACATCATTTTAAAAGTAATTTAAAATGAGCAATTATAAACATAACATTAGAGAAAGAAAAATAGTTTATAAGAAATGACTTAAATATATATATACATCGGTATTAAGTAGCTTAAGATTACTGTCTTAAAAGCGAGCGCCGAAGGCACGTGGCAGCGAGCGAAGTGAGGTTGCTGAATGATCCTTTCGGATAGACTATCTACTTAGTTAGAAAAAACCTTGTTAGATATTTAATAATAATTTAATAAGTAGTGTAATAAATCATTTATTTAACCATTTACAAAATGTTTCATATAAAAAGATACAAAAATGCAGTTACCGATTATACAGTACAGACATTGGAAATGTAAGTAATATCACAGATATTCTGTAGTAATATCACTTTAGTAATATGAACAATAACATTATAAAGAAAAACCTAAACCAAAACAAATTTAAAAATAACTAGATATTACGACTTTAGAAATAATAAAATAAATTATAATGTGCTTATGGGTGTGCGTGTGTGTCTCTGTCTATTGTATTACAAATTTTAAAAATTTGCCGTTTGTTAGTAATCATATCTCTCTCTATCTCTCCTTTTCTCTCTCTCTCTCTCTCTCTCTCTCTCTCTCTCTTTCTCATGCACTCACTCTCTCTCTCTTTCTCATGCTCTCTCTCTCTCTGTCCAGCAGTTTTTTTTATTGAAACAAATACTTATTTAAACAAATACAAGATCCGAATATACGGAAAAAGTCAGATTTGCGCCACTCTATATATACAATTTATATACATGTGCAAAAATAATGTACACATCACATGAAGAATAATGAATGAATAAAAAATAATGAATGAATAAAGAATAATGAATGAATAAAGAATAATGAATGAATAAAAAATAAAGAATAAATAATGAATAAAGAATAATGAATGAATAAAGAGTAAAGAATGAATAAAGAATAATGAATGAATAAAGAATAATGAATGAATAAAGAATAATGAATGAATAAAGAATACCGAATGAATAAAGAATAATGAATGAATAAAGAATAATAAATGAATAAAGAATAAAGAATGACTTTTTTTTTGTAGCTTACGCAAAAGGATTCCCATTAACAACAGAACTGGACGTCATAATGACCTTCCTCGAACCGCACGGGCCGATAGAATCCTGCACAAGACGCACCTACCTCGACAAGGTTTCCAAGGAAAACAAATTCAAAGGTTCTTGCTACGTCATCTTCAAAGACGTGGAAACCTGCAAGAAATTCGTTGAAGCCGAGAGCATTAAATTTGAGGACAAAGAGCTCATCCGCAAGTGGCAAGCCGATTACCTCGAGGAAAAAAAACAAGAAATCGAGGAACGCAAGAAAAATAAAAATGAGAAAAAGCAGAAGGCCGAGATCGAGAAAACCGAGAGAAAGCTGGAATTCCCCAAGGGGGCTGTACTTCACTTCACCGGGATTAAAGAGGGTGAAAGTTTGACTCGGGAGGAAATTAAGGAGAAGATAACTGAGTCAGACGTGGATGTTTCGTTCATTGATTTTAAGAAAGGCGATACGGAAGGGTATGTTCGGCTAGCGTCGGAAAACGCTGCTGTCGATTATTTTAAAAAGTTAACGGAGGGAAAATTGGAAATCGGAGAAATTAACTTGAATATTCGTGTGCTCGAGGGCGAGGAAGAAGATGAGTTTTTGAAGAAGAGTATCGAGAGCATAAGCAAGCAAAGAATGAAGAGCAAGCAGGCTGGGAGGATGAACAGGAAGCGAAAGGGGAACTTCGGGCATGGGGGCTCACGGGAGAAAAGGCGAAATTAATTTTAAGTTCCGCAAATTTATTTTAAATTGCAAACATTAATTTTAAATTGCGAACATCAATTTTAAATTGCGAAAATTAATTTTTAAGTTGTGAAAATTAATTTTATGCTGTGGAAATTAAGTCTCAGAATATGGAAATTAATCTTGTTTTCGACTTATTGATTATTACCTTTTGTAATGTTATGAATGTAAACCAATTTTTAGAACGTACGCTTGATACGTTATGGTTTTACTTTTATTAAATTTAACTTTAGTATGTAATAAGTTTGATTATAATTATTGTTACGTTACATTAGCTTTAGGGAATTGAACCTATTTTGTAAAAACATGAATTGACTAAGTAGATTTGTGTTTATTTTTCCTTCTACCAAGATTCCCTCGTATTGAAGAAAATTTTTATTGATAGGGAAAATTTGTTTTTTTATTTTAAGTCCGATTTTAATTTAGGCTAGCTTCTATTTACAAATTTGTTTACCATATATGTGACACATTCACTGACCTTCACTTTGTTAATGTTTTCAATGGCAAGTGATTACTCTAACCGTTAAATCTCTTACACAATGGACCTTTTAAAAATCGCCTATTCTGATAGCTGTATATTTAGATTATTATAAACTCATGCTTATGTAAGTAAAAACAGTTTGATTTTAATTTTTGAGTTCATAATACGTGGTTAAACGACGAGGCGGTTTCAATAAGAAACGGTCGGTCAATTTTGTTAATTAGCGTGGAAATGATAAGAAAAACTAAGTATCCGAGTTAAATAGCAACGGTAACCTTCCGAGAGACGAGATGGAGTCGTAAAGCGATGCAAAGAGAAAGTTATCAAGAAAACGAGAGTTTTATTAGTTTTGTCGCAAAGATGAAAGTAAGCGGTGCATAGTTCTCAAATTGCTCGTATTCCGGAGGAATGGTGTTTAATAAAACATTGAGTGATTACAAATACCAGATGTTGAGCACCGAGGAGGTTTCACATGATTTGGAAAATATGCACGAAGCGGACAAGGACTACTACAATCATAACAACGAGTTTTCTTTGGTAAAAAGTCGATTCAATTGCCGGGGTCGTTTGAATTGTTTGTCTATAACTACATATAATAATCTCACATGCAAAATACCTACATTCTTAATGAACTTATTTTAAGATGTGTATTAATTTATAACTTTTTTTCAGAGATCTGTCTACGAGTTCGGGCCGAAAATATGGGTAAGATCTTATGTGATATTTTTTAAATTGTTATGTACTGTATAAATAAATATATGCGCATATACAGGCATACCTCGATTAGTGCGAGTAAAGTTTCTTTAATTGTCTCACTCCAGTTGACTGTGTTAAAAAAAAACGCCGAAGGCGCGAGCAAGACGGACGTCTCATTAATTAAAAACTTTTATATAGTTATACATTCTGGCATTTTCTAATTTTAATGTTTTATTAGTTTTCATACTCAATATTTTATTGTTTTTTATATTTAATATTTTATTATTTTTTATATTGAATATTTTATTATTTTTTATACTTAACATTTTATTATTTTTTATATCTTAAAACAATATAAAATATTCGTACGAAAAAGTAATGAACAGTTTTAAACAATTTAAATCACTCCAGTTGAGATTATTAAAAGCGAGCGCCGAAGGCGCGAGCGAAGCGAGCAAGACGGACGTCTCATTAATTAAAAAAAACTTTTACATAGTTTTACATTCTGGCATTTTCTAATTTTAATGTTTTATTAGTTTTCATACTCAATATTTTATTGTTTTTAATATTAAATATTTTATTTTTTTTTAAATTGAATATTTTATTATTTTTTATATTGAATATTTTATTATTTTTTATATTGATTATTTTATTGTTTTTATACTTAATATTTTATTATTTTTTATATCTTAAAACATTATAAAATATTCGTATGAAGAAGTAATGACCAGTTTTAAACAATTTAATTCACTCCAGTTGAGATTATTAAAGCGAGCGCCGAAGGCGCGAGCAAGATGGACGTCTCATTAATTAAACAAATCTTTTATATAATTTTACATTCTGGCATTTTCTAATTTTAATGTTTTATTAGTTTTCATACTCAATATTTTAGTGTTTTTTATATTGAATATTTTATTATTTTTTATATTGAATATTTTATTATTTTTTATATTGAATATTTTATTTTTTTTTATATTGAATATTTTATTGTTTTTATATTTAATATTTTATTATTTTTTATCTCTTAAAACATTATAAAATATTTGTATGAAAAAGTAATGAATAGTTTTAAACTATTTAAATCACTCCAGTTGACTGTATTAAAAGCGAGCGCCGAAGGCGCGAGCGCTTGCGAGCGAAGCGAGCAAGACTGATGACCCGATAATTAATTGTACAAAATATACATTTTATTATTTTTATTTCATAGTTTTTCGGATTATTGAGTAATTTATTATTGCTTTTTTTGGTATAATAATAAAAATTTAAAACACATATTTCTTATAATACCGGTTCATACTAATTCTCTATATGTACTTGATAACATCTTTTATAATTTGACTGATAAGTGATTCAGTAATGGATTTATTTATACCTAGCTAAACAAAAACCGCACTATAGCGAATCAGTATACTAATTAAATCCGTACTAAGCGAGGTATGCCTGTATCTGATAGTAGTAATGGTATAACCAAAGCCATATTATATGTGGTATAACCACATATTAGTTTATCTAAGAAAATGTTGAGGAACGTTTATTTCTAAATATAAGCCAACGTCGTTGATATAGCACATATGTATGTGATATAAGCATAAGCGTTGAGCATAAGTAAAGGTGCACTTATGCAAGGTAAACCGGGCCCCACTTCAAATGGGCCCCACTATTCTCTTGGACTGGCCCAATATCCCCACCTGAGGGACAGATCGCGTGGAACTGTGTTCCACATGAATCAGTAGATCAAAGACTCCGAGGCTTTCCCGAGCGTGTTCAAACGGTCTCTAAACACGCGCGATATTTGAAACTTTTACCGCGACTTACTCACTATTATATTTGTTATAAATATGACATTAAATATTATTTTAAATAAACAAAATTGATATTAAATGAAGAAAATTGATATTAAATGGAGAAAATTGATATTAAATAATCTAAATTGAAGTTAAATAAACAAAATTGATACTAAATAAACAACATTGATATTAAATAAACTAAATTGAAGTTAAATAAACGAAATTTATGGTAAATAAATAAAATTGATGTTACATAAAATTGATGTTAAATAAAATTGATATTAAATAAATAAAATTGATGTTAAATAAAATTGATGTTACATACAATTGATGTTAAATAAAATTGATATTAAATAAATAAAATTGATGTTAAATAAATAAAATTTAAAAAAATACACATAAAAGTTACGCAAAAACCAACAGGACTGCCATTTGCGAAAGCTGGATTTAATCAGTATTAATATATGTATTTCGCCTAATAGTTTATACGACCTTGCGACTGTTTTATTTCGAATAATATAAATAATATGTATCTGGATTTGCATGGCTATTTTCGCTGGTTATTATTAGTGAGTGGCCAGAGTGCTTGATTGACAGTGTACTTGAATTGGTTGGACCTTTAAAAGTTATTCGAGTTGAATCACATATATTTGTGGTTGAATCATTAACAGTTTTAGTTGAATGCTAAGTGTTCAATTCGAAAATGCCTAGTGCCAGCCATCAGTTGAATGGGAATTCTAGCTTGGAAATTGCTCACAGCAATCAGGTTTGTTTGATATTTTATCCTATCATATATCCTATCATATATGTGATATATGTGATCCCCTATTATATATATGTGATCCTAAGGAGCACAAAAGTCGGGCCAATTTGACTAAACGATTTAAAATTGAAAAATTACCCTTCTCTATACAACTTGTAACAAAATATGCATGCACAATATTATTTTTAGTTTACTGTCGCTACAATGTGAGAAGTATTTTTGTACCTACCAAATTTAATTGTACACTTACAGGGTGTCGCATATACATATGTAACATAACAATCAAAAATATTTCAAATAACCTTCACCCTTAGTAATTCTATGCTATATTATTTCTAAAGCGAATAATACATAGTTTATTTTCAATCTATTCATGTGCATAAATTATAATCAAAAAGCGGAGACGGGAACAATGCAATATTTTGCGATAATTCTAATTAAGGCAGAGGCATTTAACAGTGGCCTAAAGCCTATTTGAGGAAGTATGTTAATTGCACGAAGGTGTGACTGAACAATAGAATTTTTTCCTGAGTAATGCAAATACAGTATACGGTGCTCGCTTTCAGAATAATAACGTAAAGGCTCGTCGTGTAACGAAATGGCTAATTGCTGGTCGCACTTCCTGAAATGTGCGAAATCTAATGAATTGACACGAACTCGCAATTAAGCTGAAAAGCGTCCATTCATTTGAACAAATTACTTGGCTCGTTGGACAACGAAGACTTGAGCTTCGTTGTCTTGGCTTAGCTTCAGTTAGCTTCAGTTTTGAGCTTCAGTTTTTAGCTTCAGTTTTTAGCTTCAGTTTTTAGCTTCAGTTTTCAGCTTTAGTTTTGAGCTTCAGTTTTCAGCTTCAGTCTTGAGCATCAGTTTTGGGCTTCAGTTTTGAGCTTCAGTTTTCAGCTTTAGTTTTAAGCTTCAGTTTTGAGCTTAATGTCGAGCTTCGATATCCAGCTTTAATATTGAGCTTCAATGTTTTGCTTTAGCTTCAATGTCTCAAGTTCAATGTCGGTCAAAACGAAGTTATTAGGGGAAAGTTGTTTATCGAACAGTTCCCAATGCAATAGGAATCCTTATAGGGCTGAAAGACATATAGCTGAAAGACATATAACTAAAAGAAAAACAACGAGAGGGTAGGCTCAGGCTCGAGTAGGCAAAGCGTGGGCGGCGGGAAATTTGCATTTGTGAAGAAGATCCGGTTGATTAATGTTGTGGCATGTTGGGGAATGAATTTAAGGTAAACATGCCATAAGATTTTGCCAAACTGTGGATCTAGATTATCATCATGAAAAAAATTGTCTTAGTCATGAAAATTGAGTCTAATAGCACCTAATAGTCATAAAAATGAAACTCAGAACAAATTTACAGATATATTTTTTTTGTTTCTTTTATACATATATTTTTTTGTTTCTTTTACAGATATATATATTTTTGTTTATTTTACAATACACTACGAGCCGACTTTTTAAATTCTTCTACATCTAGTTCTATTAAATCATAATCTTGGGTAATAAATATGACAAATACTGGTTACATTAAATTCAGTTTCGACATTTTTGTGTGAGTGGATATAAAGTTACATAAGTGAAGTGGGACCGGGAAAACCTTACTCTAATTATTGTTTTGAATGTTTTTATTTTTCACATTACTTTAATCTGCGACCTTCGTGTATTTACGTTCAGGATTTATCTAAGGACTCTTTCTAATATGCGCTTGTAAAGTTATGCACATGCACAAAGCTAATAAGTTTTAATGAAATATGCAGGCCTGGTTAACACCTGACACAATCTGAGCAGCTTGCACGTGACAAGAACACTGTATATGCGAGTAATCGTGCTAGTTATGACGAAGAATTTCGATTTTACATAATGGTTAGGTACACTTACAAGAAGTCTTTCCTGTGGTTGCTCGAAAGAAATAATTACAGAGATATGTGGTAAACACACACACACATATATATATATATTTCTACCTATAACACATATAAGGTATAAGTACTAATAAAAGTAGAAGAAGTATATAAGTACTAATAAAAGCAGAAGAAGTATGCCACCAGAAAATAGTCACGAAAATAATGAAATATAAGATCATAAAAGCAATGATTGAAGATTTTTCCAACCGAAATTTATCGTAAAGATCCCCATCTTAATTGCCACTTACATGGGCACTTAATGCAAATATAAACAATGGTTTTAATGATGTCAGCCGGGCGAAGATTGATTCATGGGGTATTTGAAATGCAGATGATAGATGCTTGGCCCTAAGCCAAGCTATTAAATTGAATTAGCCAATAGAGCAGGCCTACTGAGTTTCGGTGAGACAATAAATCAATTTGGCCGCGACAAAAACTTTGTTATGGTTCTGCCGTTACGAGTTCGTTTAGAGCAAATCGAATTAACGTTCTAAATTTGTATAATTTTGCATACCTATGCAGCAATTCGAATAACCGGAGTAATTGCAAGATCACAGATACCCAAATCGTTCTTATTCATAGCCTTGGTTGCGTGACTGCAATCTGGACTTGACAATAGCTGAAGGAATGGGTGGAAACATGAATAAAATAGATGGAAACATTTCGTTATTTTATCATCAACAAACATAATTATCAACAAACAAAATTATCAACAAACATAATTACCGTTGTAACGTACGTACGTACGTACATAACGTATGTACGTAACGTACGTAGGTAATTTCCTCATCTAATAAGTATAAAATAAAAACCCACTGACACAGATAGATAGATAGATACCCAGATAGTCACTCATCATCGCACAGCCGAAACCGGCCACGGGAAAAATCTGAAATTTGGACGGCCGGTAGACCGGTGTCCGTGGGCGCGCACTAAGAAACGGTTTTAAAATGGGGCCTTGGGAAGTCAACTTTTGGGGGCCCGAAAGACCCGAAATTTCCCCATTTAAACCAATGTAAATTCAAATTTGTTGATTTTAAACGGTATCCACGAAAATGGAATGTAGCAAGGGAAAGACTCGTATCAAATAAAGTTGTTCTAAAGTGGGTGTGCTGATGGTTGCGCCACTATGAAAAAATCGCATTTTAAACAACATCAATGTGTTTTAGTAAGGGAGTATTTAACTACATGCATACGCGAATGGGAAACATGAATAACCGAATAGAGTATCGAATAAAAACTTGAATAACCGAATAGGGCAATTTAATAGAAACACGAATAACCGAATGGTAACGTGAATAAAATGCGTGGAAACACTTCGGAAGTGAAATTTGATTATTGGCCCGCATTGCAGTTCGTTAGCACCTATTTATCATCGCCACATTGGTTATTTATTTTTGAGATGAAGGGGCAGATATCGAAGGCGATAATTCGGAAATTCCCGGAGTTTACCGCCCAGCCTTTCCTCCTTTTAATGGGGCATTGTTGAGCTTTAGCGAAAATAATTTTCACTGCTGAATTTACGATCAGATTTTAGATCAAGACAAGAACATGCGATCGCGAGGAGTATTACAAACTCAATGAGTAAATAGTTTAGCAGTCTCAATTTTCACATTTAAAATCCTAACCTTAACTAATGCATTCAATAGATTTTAAAATTTTGCAACGCATGCTGGACTTATTACGCTTTCTAATTTATTATTATTGCAGATATAATACGTAGATACAATATTTATTAACCTTACACTTCCAACAACGTTTTTGCAACACTTTTTATTAAGATAATATGTACTTACTAAATAATAGTGATAATAATTATGATTATTATTATTGTTATTAAATTAAAGATTTGTAATTGTACAGTACATATTGTTTTTATATACATACAATCTGAGTACGGCTCATAAAATTATTATCTATTATTACGATCTCGTATATTGCCTTTACTTACGCCCATTCAAACAGGAAGTTGTATTTGTTCCGGTGAATTAGTTTAATTTACAATGAAACAATAATGAGCCGTCCTATACGTCCTATAATAGAGAGTAAATAGATATTCTCTTTAGTGGCAGCAGTTTGTCCAGTTCTGATAACGTAATGGCTCAGGAAAAAATAGCAGGACAAAATTAACTAAGAGATTGTCCATCTAACACTTATCTCCATTAGATTAGGTATATAATATTGCTGGACAGTTGTCGGAAGTGCGTGACTAAACGTAAATACCCTAGTTTCTTTCTCATTGTTCTTATTTATGTAATTAATTGATAAGGACTGAAAAGTTTTTTGATAGTATCAATAATGCTTTAAAACGTAAATATTCTTTTGATTATGTTTATTTAAACGTATTCACTTGATTATGTTCATTTAAACGTATTCACTTGATTATGTTTATTTAAACATATTCACTTGATTATGTTTATTTAAACGTATTCACTTGATTATGTTTATTTAAACGTATTCACTTGAATATATTTATTTTACCATATTCACTTGAACATATTTATTTAAACATCTTTGTTTCAACACATTTATGTAAATATATTTATGTAAATATATTCGTGACACTATTTTCTATCAGCGAATTTCAATTTTAAATTGGCCTTGTTTATTACGTGCAACTACATATTAAAAGTAGAACACCCCTTATCAGTTTGCCTCCCTAAGATTTCGTGTCAACGTCGAAATTAAATGCAAAATTATGCCAAAACTTTGCGCCTTTTAAAAAATTTACTTTTAGAAAACGAATGACAAAACAAGGACTCCTTCACTTATTATTTAGCCTTCTATCGAAACTCTTGTGCTAATTAATAAACGGCAGTGAAAATAATTTAAATTTTTCGCACGTGGATTAATCCACTATAATTACCGCTCGCCTATCAAAGTGAAAGCTACACCAAATAAAGCACGAATTTCCTTGCGTATATACAATCTCTATTTACGATTTCAATAGGATAGCTATAGCACAGATAACGCTGTAGATATGTGCCTATAGCTTAGCTAAAGATATATCTATAGTTTAGGTTCATTTATATGTAAGTTATGCACCTCTGTTACTTCTATATAACAATTTTTATTTATAATGGTAATCTTAATAACTCTTATAAGACAATTTGGCATCTTATGAAATAATTTGGCAAACTTTATATAACTTTTCACTCTTGTAGAAATTGTATTGTCGTTTATAACCTTACCTTTTTAAAACCACCAATGTCCATTATCATTTTTATTTGATTTACGAATACACTAATTTCCAAGTTGATAATGAACTGCGCATGGCACTTTACTGATAAAATG
>JAWQRP010000901.1:0-22648 GCA_033557875.1 Quadriops clusia
CTTCGATCGAACTGGAGACTGGAAATATTTTCCAGATTTTTTGACGACATATGGCGCGACCTTCTGCTGCTGGCTTTTCTCATTAAATCTCAACCCCAATATTTAATCTGATAAGCGTCGTAGTTCTATTATTTCTGCTGGCCCTGTGATTACCTTCACAATATTAAAAAAAAAAGAAAAAATATTCTTCTCATTCAAACAATGTCTTGGCCTCTCTTTCCACTTCTTTCATGTATACTACACTCTTGCCCCTTTGAAAAAATCGTGCACTCAAAGTGTCGTTCGAAAAACGACGGATCTGCTAGTCTATAATAAAATTAAGATAAAAATCATAACTGTCGATAAGAAAATATTCAATTCAATATCCAAAGGAAACGTTTCGTATCACATAGTATAAAATGAATGAGTGCAACCTTGCAGATTCCTCGATTTGTTTCATTTGGACTATTACCAGCGGCGAAGTCTTACGCCAAGCTATCCAATTACTTTCCTAACAAATAGAAAGTAATTAAGCCTTTATATATGCAAGGATAATTACCCACAACAAGCTAAAAGCCTCATAGAACTCATATAATGCAGCTATTCGCAACAAATTAGACCATTGTTCCGTCTTTCCAGTTTCCATGTAATGCAACGCCTGCGGATTAAATCGCCAACTTTTGCTATATGGACACAGTATTTTCCTCTCTTCCAGTGGAGCAGTCTTCTGAAGCAGTGTTCTGCATGCCTTTGTCTTCGGGATTCATTAATTCAACCCGAAGTTTTGTTAGGTTTTTTTAATTAGGAAAGTTCGTTTGAAGCCGTTCACTGGAAAATCCTCGGCAATTAGTGGAAGTCTCGGAGGCGAGAAAAGCCGTTAAGCGACTGAGAGTATGTACCGATCCATATGGCCCATTCGGAATTTTAATCAAACTGTTTATATCTCACTCGGTGGAAGCAATTTTCCGGGATGTGTCCGCGGAGGATGCGCTTTAATGGAGATGCTCAAAGAAGATTAAAGTTCGCTCTTCATTTAATATGAAGTCGACATGAAGTCTTAATAGGTAAACTTATGTTGCTCGAATGCCAGCAAGCTCTCATCAGTCAAAAACCTACACATAACTACAATTTTCTCATAATCAGTTTCATAATGAAATGACATTTTATCCTACATATACATTTAATCTTATGATTTCGACATATACATATGTTAACTAAAAATTTATGCAGCAGTAATGTATATAGCAGCGAACAGAAGAACATAATAGTAGTAGAGATATTTTCATATTTTTTTAATTTGAGATTAATTTAAATTCAAATGAATTTAATATTAGGCTTACTCCTTATTTTTAATAATTATAAATTTTTAATTGTCAAAATCATTATAAAATTTTCATGTTGCAAAAATTTTCTGCAGATACGTACACCCTACGTTAGTCTTACATTGATCGTTAGAGTAATCGCATTAAAAGAAATGTTATTTTGTCTGCAAATATCAATTTTTGGCATAAGTTTGTAAAATGCAAAAACATAAAGAGCCCCATTGATTGTTCTTACAAATTAAAAAAAAATAGGTAATGAAAAAGTAAAAAACAGAAAAGTTAACGAAAAGTTTCACTACTCGGCACATGTGTTGTCTAATCATATACCAATGTACTAACACTCAAGTAGACGTAATAGACTACCACATTTAACAGATATTGGTAACAACGGACAAAAGTTGGATAACCCTTTTGGTATCGTTTGTATGGTTTTCTTCTATTGTATAAGATCTACTCTATCCGCCATCAACTGACTCAATCGTAATTGCTATCTCAGGAATTATATGATTACATACACATAATTCAAAAAATGTAAATAATATAGGTAAAGTAGTTATTAAAATAGCAAATAATATTAAAATATTAAATACATGTATTTGTAATCTTTAATTTCACTCATTTAATTTGTAGTACATATTACACGCTTCATTTCGGAAACTTCTTTTTCCGCTAAATACAATTAACAAATGTCCTGTATTCGCTTATTGAGACTTTTAACCAACTCTTCACTCAACTACGTGTAATAAGTATGTACTTATGTATATATTTAGAAAATATGAGTACCTACAATACTTGAATCGGTCATTTTGAAAACGGGTTACCTTCCAAATTTTACGAAAATCACATTTTACCGGATTCTGTAACTTAACTCAGATACATTTATTCCATTCGAAAAAACGTCATTGCACAAATTATAAAATAGTTTAAAATGGTCAAACTCTTACCAGTCATTTCGAAAAAAGGGTTATCTCCTGGAGATAGCCCGTTTTCAAAATGAACTGGGGAAACGCATGCGCGACCATTCGTCTTCCCTCCAGGTATTCACATATCCTATCGTGTACTGTAGAATTTCTGATTGTCATCGGTGCTTTCTAGTTATTAAATTTGTTTTTCTCAATGTGCAAAGATGTTTGAAACTGAGAGTAGTAGTTCTAATGCATCTCCACCACTTGAAAAGAGAAAAAAAGGAGTTGTAAATCGTGATGGTTATAAACAAAACAGCATTAAAAAAACTAAAGTGCATGGAGATGCACATGTCAACCATGTAAATAAAGTAGTACAGGCCCGAAAAACAGGGATCATGTGCAAGTAAGTTTATATTTTAAATTACTCATCTTCTTATGGGTATCTATACCTACCTATAAACACAATACGAATAAATAACCACTTTTTCTTTATATTTTTTAGTTGCTCTCGTCAGTGTTTTTCCACAGTATCGGAAGGTAGAAGGAGAGCGATGATTTAAAAAATGAATGAGTTTAACAGCAAGGATGAGCAAGATATGTTCCTTCAGGGATTGATTGACACCCAAAACCTGTGAATTGTAAGAAACGAATGAATGAAGTAGATCTACAAAGTAAGAGTAAGTCGAAGAAACACAGATTTAAGGCCAATACATTATTTTACCACATCGAATAAAATACCGCCAAAAAGTTTACCGATCAGCTTTCCAATCTTTTCATCGAGTTTCCAAGAAAAGAGTCGAACGAATATGCCAACTCAAGAGTCAGGGTAAATCTGCTTGCCGGTGCAGGAGGTCTTTTACTATCGACAATTGTGGTTAAATGAATTTTCGATTCACAATCTTAAAACAGAAAAAGCTACTTTTTACTTATACCACGAAGGGGAAGCTCACAAAGGCCCAAACGAAGTGAGCAGATTTTTGTACCATTATATATATGAAACTATTGACGAGGAGGTTGAAGAGCTTCTCCTCTTTTGTGATGGTTGCCCGGGACAAAACCGGAACAATACCGTTATACGATTTTTATTAGCTCTTGTTCTGAAGGAAAGATTTTCAAAAATTTTTCTTTACTTCCCACAAAGAGGACATTCATTCAATGACTGTGATCGGAATTTCGCAACTGTAAAAAGAAAGATATGTCGTTATGATCGCATATATTGTCCCAATGAGTATGAAGAATTGATTGAAACCTCCTCAAACACAAAAAAATTTCGCGTACACCACATAACATATAGAGACATAACAGATTTTAAAAACTGGTGGCCACAATATTTTAGAAAAAAAGTTCTCTCACGAGAAAGTTATGGTAAGCGAATTTCCAAAGATCAGAAGTGCTACTTTTCAGTCAACCAGTTCTACGAATATCTTTTCACAAGGGAAGAACCAGGAGTTGTTATTGCTAAGCCTTCCATAGACAACTTTGTAGTCCATCGTTTTCATCTAATAAATCCAGGCATCCCGATATCTCAGATATTTATGCCGTCTCCAATAAACAACTCAGCTTATGAAGGACAGCTGCCTCTTAATGTAAAAAATATGGAGGACATAACAAAGCTATGCCAATATATTCCTGAGGACAAGAAAGTTTTTTGGAATGAAATAATAAACGAGTGGTCCACCATCACAGCAGAAGAGGAACCTGAAGAAATTTAAAAAAAAACTGTAGTATTTTTTTGTTTTATACTTTTAAAATAAAGGTTTTTTTAAGCAAACACTTTTTTTTTCATTTTATTGAACTTTACCCATGAAAAATCTTATTTATTTTGACGTTGCCTATAAAAAATTCCATTCATTTTGAAAATGGGCCAACTCTTTGATGATGAAAAAAAATCTGTGGCCCTTCTCAGATTTATAAATCATTATATTCATTTTTTAGCATTAATACTAACCCCTTACAAGTAAAAATATAAAACTACAATGAAATCAAATAGTACTGTATGGAACCAAAGCAGTTTTTTGTTTCTGGTGAAAAATTATATATTTGGGAGATGACCCCTATTCAAAATGACCGATTCACTTATTTGCACAGAACGATCAATTTTATAATAACGTGCGCGGAAGAAATTTAAATTAATTGTGAAAACGTAATTGGTAAACTGTAAACTTCAGTGTTAAGGTTTAGTAAGATAGGATTGTCATAAATTAAATAGAAAATGCTTGCTCAAAAGTTAGAAAAACATATTTTACTTTTAGTTCTATTAATTAGTTGGAAATGATTGCATGATTATGTAGGAATTAAAATGACCCAAATAATGTTTTAGGCTGATCGCTAGTATTTATGCATGATTTTCAAACGTAACGTTTTATTAATTTAGGTACGAACCGGAAACTGAATTGTTTGATTGAAATGAATTGTTTAAGTAGTTTTTCCCTTGTATTAAAGATGGCGGTACTTTGTGAATTCTATATTCGTATTATTGCACAATCCTGTATTATTGGTACTGCAGTTTGGGTTGCCGATACTTGGATTGTTGGACTACTTCCGCAATCTCCCGTAAGAGGGACGCACTATTATTTCGTACGTTTGCTATGTTCTTTGTAGGTATACAAATTTAGTATTCATTCAAATATAATTTTAAAAAATTTAATAATAAAATATGAATTATTTTATTTCACTTGATAGCCAATAAGTCAGTTAAGCAGGCATCTAATTAAAAAGACACTGCTGTCATTACTACAGTGTTTAGTTCGTAGGTATAATAAAGAAAGACGTAATGAAAAAATAGTACTTTTATTTTATCGATTTCAGAGATTGTTACAATTTCTTATTATTGCTTTATTTGCCTGATATGCAGAGGTAACTGTTTTGTGCGTCGGGTTCATAAAAATATACAATCAAAGTATTAAAAATGCATACAAGTGTCTAACTGTAATAAATATAATACTGGGTTGCTGGTTATTAGAAATTTCTCTGAAGAATAAAAAAATGTTTGGCGATAAATTGTTTTAGCGAAAAATGTAGTGACTAGTAAAGAGATCCTTCTAGGCTATCTCGTGTGCTAATACAATTTAACAAGGCTACGACTTCATGCCGGTAGCAAAAAACAACGAGGCGGCTCAATGTGAGCCAATAGTTATTCGCTAACTTATATCCTAGGTATGTAACTACGAAGCGTTTCACGGTCTAACCAACTAAAAATTACATCAGCGCAATTTCGAACGTGGTTCAAACGTTAGTTAATTATTTTTTAAAATCACATTACATTTTAGTGGTTTCCTATAACGTAATAATCGTATTGTACAAATATTTACAACTACTAATACATAGATTTCTTAGCTAGACTAAGTTGTAGTGAAGATGAGTAATTGTAATCTTGATAAAGTAAATCAGTCTCATGAAGGAAGGTCGCCTTGTGTCAAGCAGGCCGTTCCAGAGAAGGTCTCTTTTTATGGGTTGAGACTCTGTCGGAAGGCCCTTTCGAACGCTGGGACCATTGTTAATAAACGTAGATCTGCTTAAGCTGGGGCTTAAGTTCTGCTGGAATGGTGTAGACTTCTGTTTCTGGTTTCCTCTTCACGAGACGTCTCCAGTGACCACCGAGGTTCTTCCTAATGCCCCGAAAATAGCCGGGCCTCGTTGTTGGCAGATGGTTTTGTACAAACGGATTCTGCAATAAAAAGGCTTTTTAGTCGGGGTGTTACTGCAAAACGTTCTTATTGAATATAACTGCATGAGAAGCGCCCTCGTGGATGCAAATTGAACGTGCATACTAGGGGACAAAATCGATACAATGTCAATGAACTTTTTGGTTCATGTTTTACAGGCTTCCCTATTTGTTGAGGTCGAAATTTTCGTTAAAAGCCGCGAATGAATACAACATGTTCGCCACTCAATGTTCGTTCACAGCGTTTCTATTTTAGAAATGAGTTGCCGGCCTTTACAATGTAAATCACAAGGATTATGCCTCTGTAGCAACGACGGTTAATTTTTGCTCGTTTAAAATAAGTAGCAACCTCCCACACGCATGTTGCTTTCCCAAATTATGTCGTTTAGCAAGCGATTGTTTGCGTTGGGAAAGAAGTTCCCGATGAAATGTTTGACGACGAATCTGGCAAAACCGTTAACCTTGCACTGATCTGATTTTAGGCACACCTACACAGTAGGATGAATTATTTGGAGGTTTGAATAATTTAGAAATGCTCTGAACATTTCTGAAGCCCCATGAAAATTTCGTCCTGATTTAGCGAATTTGGGCCAAATTTCTTGCCTCGCGAAGCATGCCGTTTGTTGGCGTTAACATTACGCAAGGCTAGAGTAACGGTTTTGCGGATTGTGCTACTTCGCTTTGTTTGCATACAAAGATAAAGTAAAAGCTAGTTCCTGATGGAAATTTCGTCTTTTGCGTTTTCTACTGCAAAGAATGTTGATAAATTTTGCCCGAACGTGGTAAATACTTAATCCGCCCTTGAGTTCCCAATATAGATTTTATTGAATTTCCTATGGATACGGAACCTTGACAGTGGACACATGGACAATGTTAGCGGACTAATGAAGCTTTGCAAACTTTCAGGTTTTCAAGAACCGTTCGCGAACAAAGAAATTAACATGAATTTACTTCCTGTCGTTGCATCGCTAAAAACGTTAGTTTCCCGAGTCCGAAGGTTTGCTAGAATTGTGCATACGAATGTAGGTATATGGGATTGAAATTACCTGGTCGTTGTTGTACAAGGCCGGCTGAGGGGGGTATTGCCAAAGGAACTGCGGGGGTTGCGTGGCCTGCTGCTGGGTGGTGGTTTGGCTGGTCTGGGTGGCTGCTGGGTGCGGTGGATTTGGCTGGGTCTGGCGGACCACATCCGCCGGATGGACGCTGTTGCTGTGCTCCTCTCGCTTCCTCAACTTGCTGCGAACAAGTCGAATTGCAATCATCGTACCGTTCGAACCCACCATCTTATCTTTGGGGGTGCGTTTTACGAAACTGAAGATAGCTATTTTGGGGCCGTTGGTCTTCTGAAACTCTCGCGAGTCCAGAAGCGCAGCGTTGAAAATAGAAGGAGTCACAGGCGGAATTTTGCAAGAACTTTGTTTGGCGAAGAATTCGCTCTAGTACAATCAATCACAGCACTTGGAACTTTGGGTTATTATTATTATTTCCTTCCTATGTGTAATATACACGCGGACACGTCACTTAACACGTGCACTAGTTATTACACTGCGGGCAAAAGGTTTGTTTATTGTTATTAATTCTTTTTCGGTTAGCACAAAGGTTGCTAATGACTAGACTGTGTCTTCACATGAAAGGCCTAGCTCAAAGTGTTGAAGCTAAACCACTTCAGCGAACTAACGCATCTGTTGGACTAACTCGTCCTCAGGCTCGACTTGTCGGTTTTATACGGTATAGCCTCGTTCGGTTACGACGAACGGCACGAGGACCAGGCGAGGGACCCGCGGGGCGCCACGTCTGCCACCGCGTCAGTGGCCGAACCCGAGTAAACAGCTGATATGCTCCTACATTCTGTACAATTTTCTTACCCAGAATCCACATGGGTATTACCGATTTCGCCTTGTTTTTAGAGCAATATCACCCAAACATTGCTTTTGAGCGTTCCGCGAATTCTGAGATAATATGGCGGTTATGCACAAAGATGCGTCAGGAAAATACGTTGGAATCGTTGAAAAGCTGTTGTACAGAAATAATTTAAAACATTTTTAACGATACCTCAAATTATGCATGCAACAGGGATATACCCGCACAATTGGCGGAGGCGCGCGATCAAATCTGGCCGCTGAATTCGAGTATTTAGGGCAAAACAAATTCAGACAACGCACAATAAAGTAAGAGTGAAATTACTAGCTTACACTACTACTTAATTTCAAGTAGACAACGAACGCAGATAATTAGACTTCGACATGATTTTGAAAGTAAAGTAAAAGTATAAAAATTAAGAAACGAAATTTTGGCCTCCTACTTTCATCGTTAATTAATGAATTGCGGGAATACTTTTTATAATGCAGCTTAATATGTATTCCTTTACGCTATTATTATTATACACTACATCAATAAAACCTTCACGTTTTGTTAATATTTTTCAACGCTGCGGTATCAGTATTATCTAAGGTTTTCTGGACGACGACGGAAGTAAAACAATGGGGAATTCGTTAATCAACCGACATTTTCCTCATCATGGCAACAAGGTTGGTTTCTCCGAACAAAGTACAAACAAACTAGGCGCGAAATTAATAAAATATTTGATAAACTAATCCCTAAAGGCAGTTTTATTGCGTTAATCTGGGTGATTTTGATTTAAGAATGATATAATCTCCTTCTGATGCGTCTGTTCCGACCTTGGGTGTTTTCTAATTAAAAACAACTACTCCCTTAGTCGCATAATTATATAGGACATATTCTGTTTTAATGTATATTCCTAATGTTTTAAAGTTCGTACCAAGTCATTTGATAATACGTTTCCATCACTTAAAAAAAGCTCTAGCTAAACATTCGAAATAATAACTTTTGTAAGTTCTTATGAGTCAAAATAAATTCACGATTTTCTGCTATTATTTTAGGACGGAGGCAGTGTTAAACAAGAAATTTGGCTGTGCTCTTTAATATTCCAGGGAAAAACGCTTATGAAGCCGTCATAATCGAATATACAATGATGTAAGATGTACGTACTTACTTACGTTCTTCATTCACAAGCAGCTCTAACAATAAGTTTTAAATAATTAATTACTTAGTTGGAAAATAGCATCTTTTACTACTCAGACGTAATTCAATGCGAAGGACGATTAATAAATAATTTATGCATTTATTCTTATTTTGCGGTAACCGCATCGACGACTGCATCAATTAAAGCGAAAAAAAGAACACTTAATAACTTTCATTACGAATAACTTGATCTTGAGCAAATGGTACTTTACGTACGTTCGTTCACGTAAAAAGCCGTCATTACGAATTAGAATCGTATCGTCAGTATGTATGAAGCATAAACAATAATTTGTTTCGGGACGTTTTCGAAAATGAGTCACAAACTTACAAAGTGTGCATCACCTGCCTTCGGTGCTTATGTATTGGCTTGTTTACAGGCATTCTCTACTCGCGCGAAAGTAATAATTCTACGTGAGTAACTAATTAAAGTTATTCAAAATATTGCTAATCTTATGGCGGTGACGTCCGGACATAAGTAATGAGTTACGGTGGAAATTTTTTTCCATCAGAGCAGATTCGCTTGAAGTTAATTTAGCATTGTTATGACCCTTGCGTCTGACGAATCGGTCACGTTTTTTTAAATGATTTATGGGTCAATTGTGTCGACTTCCTTTAGTTCTTATTTTTTTTGTGAGAAAATGGGGACACTTAAAAATTGAACGAGCGAGACAAACTCAAGTCAAGTTAAACACTTTCCGGATTATTATATGTAGTACTTGGCAAGCAAGCCGAACGCTTGGGACTCGCACCTTTGGGTTATATAAGAAGGAATTATTGCACTACTTTTAGAGCCAGTCGTGCGAAATGCCTGTTTTATTTACGGGATAAATGCCAATTATTTCGGTTTGGCATTGGATTATTATTAGTTTTAATTAGGCGGCTAATAAAAACTCTAACGTGTTTATAAATTAAAATAAGATAATTGTGAATGAGATACGAAATAAACACAGCACCTGTATATTGTTGAGAATATTTACTTATAATTCAGATAACGCTGATGATTCTCAGAATGCATGAGTATGCGCCCGTAAGATCGCCATCTTATTATTATTAATTTTGTAAGAAGCAGTGATTCACACAATGGCAACCCGTTTCGTAATAAGCTGCCAACAGATTAGTACGTTATTGTACATTTGACATTCAAAATGGATATTTTGGTTGAATAGGTGCAAATCGTAGACAGTTATATAATTTAGTGGAAACGGTGAACTTTGGCGGTGTCCTCGTGACATTATTTGCATAGATAGAGAGTAATGGCAGTTAATTGTAATTATTGCTTCGGGGCCAGCGTAGCCATGCTGTGTGTCCATTAGAAAGCAAGGCGTGTTTAACACTCTGCCATCACGTGCCGATAAAACAGACAGAGAAACCCGCCGGAACTACTCATTGGTACCAATTCCCAGAATTCGCTCGCGTTAGTACACCGCTTCAAAAATAGTTTGACTGCCATATGTCAAAACTTTACCACCGACCCGTCCCGGTTACTAAGTCGAGTTTCTGTATTAAACTAAAATTAAAACAGAATGCAGAGGAAAATGCCCAGTGCATACATTAGATTAGATTAGGAACTTACTGAAAAAACATGTTTTCCAACCGTTAGTTGCATTAGATTAAATGGGTTAGTTAATGGTCGCAAATTTTTATTTCAAACGCCAAGTACATTTGCACAAATCAACCGAAAGTAAAAAATATTTTCCTTTCCCGAGCTCGTGCTGCTTCCGAACTACAAAAGGATATTGTCTTGGTTGTGTGCATAAAACATTTGCGTATTTTCTAGTGCATATTTAAATTGATATTCAGATAATCATTAGCACAACTCTGGTAATGTCTTGTGATAATAGCAACTCGAATAACAACAGAATTTATCTTAACGGCGATAAAAAATAAAAAAAACGGTGTTTTATAAGGACCAAACTGTAACCAAGCGGAATTAATACCGTCTAAAATATTAGTTAACCGCATGTATACATAAATTGATGAATGAACGTTACATTCTGTAAACAAGAATTCCCACGATAATTGAATCTGCAAATATATACTAAATCATTATTTATATTAGTAATGTATTCCATAATTATAACAATTACAAGTGTTAATGAAATTATTCAACAATAATGTAGTGTAAACAACTATAGGCTGATTCAAATTAAGTGTCCACTATTATTATTATTATTAAAGGTACACTATTGTTTTAATGGCAAACTTTTAGTACTGATTAAAATAAATGAATGCAAAACACAATTGAGCATCATGTTTTCGAGTTTTGATGTTAATTGCTATTTTTTTTAATGCAATCCCCTGGATAATGTATAGGTACTTTAAAAGAAAAAGAAAGCTTAGAATGTTTTTACCCTAGGTTGAAAACTAATGAGATTGTGAAGAAATTTAAGATACGTTTACACAACTTCATTTTAATTTATTCAGAATCCTATGAACAGTATGTACACTCGGAGAAAAATTAAATGTCCGTTTTTTGTTGGCCGCGCATATCGTTTGTACTGAAGGGTCGTAGTTTGATCCATAAATACAGCAGGGTACTAATATAGGCTAAAATAGCACAACGATATGCGCGGCCAACAAAAAACGGACATTTAATTTTTCTCCGAGTGTACATATACAATATAAAATTACCTGCAAGATTGTAAATTGAATAATAGTGTGTGAAAGTTGTAGGTATATTTACGAATTATATGTGATTGTAAATTATTAATAAATTTTTTGGCCACAAAATTGCATACAATTTCTTGTAAATTTGCGACATTTTTTTTCTTCGAGTAGCCTACTGTCTACAAGGCACCCTCATTTGGGTAAAAAAAACTTGGCGCATAATGTGGATTCATACCCCGAATGGGGTTCTTCCTTTGTCTTTTTATAAGCTTTCAAAAGAATTGCAGATATTCCATTGCACTCACCCAAACGAGTCGTCATTTTGATACGATCAGATGTATAAATTAACAAGTCAATTAAATGTTTTTTTCGCAATATTGGTATGGTTGTACGCGGGATTACCTTAGGGATCAGAATATATATTAAAAGCCCCACGTAAATTATAAATTTTTAATAGTCATGTGTGCTTGCGGAAAAACTATACGTCACAGAGAAAAAAGTTATGGGAAATTTTTAAAGTATTTCATGCGCTGACTAGATCCTTGGAAAGCTCAATATTAAAAGTTATTAAATAAACCCGTTGTAGTTGTTTCAAAAACTCGTATAATGAATAATCACTACTTGCGCATGCGCCAATATTTTGCAATAATATTTACATCTATGTACGCAAAATAAAGAGAATATTAGAAAAAAAAATTCAATTTACAGTCTGAAGTGCACATGCGCGAAAAGTAGAAGAGTTAGATCAAAACTTTATATGGGTTTTATGTAGCCCTTCATGCATAAAGTAAATCCTGAAATTTTGGAAATTATTGGGCCTATTCTGAAATTATTTTACAGCGGTGTAGTTCACATTTATCGATGTAATTTGTAATGGATTCGCCATAAGCATCTACAGCGATATTAGAGCCACGTCGATGTAAAATAATTTCAGAATATAGTCACACAACTACCAAATCTTCTTCCTCGCTGCGAAGAACAACATTGTGCAAAATAAAACGGGACAGTCCCCGAGGAGAAACCATGATGCGTACAGCTTCAATTTTCAAAAGGAGGGTCGGCAGGTATAAAAGGCTATTTACACAAAGGAATAGAGGTTCATGGAAAAAATAGACCTCCCATTTAAACCATTGTGCTGCTCTGTGGCCTGTAATTAGCGTTACTAAAAAGCTTATCTCCATTTTAGAATTGCGTATAAACATACTTACAAATTCCTCAAAATCCTCTTTAAAAAAATAATATGAGATAAAAATTTGTGCAAATACTAAATGTAAATAAATGAAATATTTATGGAGTAATTATTTAATTTTAATAGAATGAAAAATAAGCCAACTAAAAAAAGAAGTTTTGGTAGTGTGAACAATAATTTTATAAATATAATTAACAATAATAATATAATTATTATAGTCGAATACAAATCCTAAATGAAAAGGGATGAGAACTTCAATTCTAGCAAAAATGAGATTATGAAAACATAATACAGGGTGGAATACGCATAAATAGGGCGCAGGAAAAAATGCGTATACTTGAGGTGCAGTGCAAAACGGCCATAAAGTTTGACCTTTGTAGATTCGCCTTTGGGTCTCTAATAACTGGTAGGCTGAGCACGGCTTTGTTCTGCTAGAATGGAGCCCGCACCCCGACCCACTAGATTTTATCTCTACTCATATATATTTTTTTGGTCGGCTCTTATTTTTGCTGGTTTGCCCGCTGCGTACAGAATCCAGCAAGCCATGTCCTCGCACCTCGGATCGAGTCAACGTGGACTCGAGCTGTCGCGTCAGGCGTTGCATGGCAACAGCGTGAAAAGCGGCGCGCTGATTGGTTGGACTTTGGCTGTGATTGGTGGGGTCGCTTGAAAACTAGTCGGCTCGATTAAAGCGGGCGTGTTTTGCCGGCGACTGTGTTTTGTTGGGCAAGTGACCGGTTTGGAGCGGTTTTATTGGTTCTGCGGTTCTCCGAGCTCGAGTCAACGTGGACTCGAGCAGCTTGGTATACTGGCAATCAGGGCGCCATATTTATAAGGGTGAAAGGGGCTGAAGTGAAATCACGCGGGTGGAACAAGGACAGATTCCGACCCCTGTTTCAGCTAAAATGAGATGCTTTCTGCCAGGCAGCCATTTTGAGGGTAGTTTTTCGTTTTTTATTTTTTATATTTTTTGTTGCGAACATGTACGGATCATTCTAGGGGTGTGAGTACAACCCGGTGGAAAAGTGCGACCAGGAATCCGTCCACTCAGGGGGCATTCCACCCTTCCAGGGGAATTATTTCTGCCACGCACCAAACGGTTTACCCCTATTACGTCTACGGTAATTACAATCATACCCTGATGTCAATTAAAACACAGCCTACTTGCCATCTTCGGAATAGTGCAAAATATTTAATTTTCCTCGTATCACGCGGGGGTGCTAGATATAGCTCAGAATATTTATTGAGATGATTTGGTGCATTTTGTGTGACCTTTTTACGGGTGATTTTTTTAATGCGATTCGTAAACATAACGCACGGTAATTGTGAATGGGCTTGACAAGCTGTGAATAGAGAACATAACCTTAAAGTGGAAAAGGCGTGTGAAAAATTAGGTGTTGGAAAATTCGAGATTGCGATGGATTTTTTTCTTCTTGGAGTGTACTAGCTGCCGGTATTTTTAGGGGGTTGTAGGCTTTTTGTTCGAGTGTGGGGTGTGTTAGCGGTTTCGGGGGAAGTGCGGCGGGAGCTCCGTCGCTTTGGTGGGGAGAAAACAACTTCAGTCTCTGTTGTGACGTGTTAGAGCGTGGTTGTGTCGGTCGATGCGCTGACTTCGACATCGCAGACAAAGTCTACTGCGATTTTGGCGAGTTTTGGATTAAAAAGAAACTACTTTTGAGTGCACACGGCGCAAAAAGGGTATCTGTGCTCCAAACAAAATTATAATTTGTGCCTGCGAGCCGTTCAGTGAATGAGGTTTACATACATGTAGTATTCGTACAACACAAGTGTTTCGTTAGTGTTTATTTTTTGTTGCAAGTTTCGATATCTTAACTTGGTTTATTGTTCCATTTTACATTAATTTGCTGCTGTTGGGCTGGAGTGTTACGTACCAGTAGTGTAAGTGTTCCATTTTTTGTGCGCGAGAGGATACGTTTATTTTTATGCATCTGTGGATTATTCTGGAGTACGAGTGACAAAGTGCTTTTCTCATTGGATTCTACCACCATGTTTTGTTGGTGACGAAGATGTATCCAAGTTCTTCAATGAACCCGGCTACTGTTGCAGCGGTTGCCGCTGCCCGACACCCGGTAAGATTTTTTTTTACCAATTTTATTTACGAATCTTAATTTTCTCATGTAAACTACGACCACGTTAATTCCGTATCCCAAACGTAATCCATTTTGTTTTACTTCCGGCGGCAACTTGATTGTCAATACAAATAGGTTATGTATGTGATACATAAGGAGATGCCTTTTTGCTTGTGTCGGCGACAATTCCCACACTGTATCTACAAAGCAAACAACTCAAAACTTCAGCATTTTTCGTTACAAAAAACACCGTACAAGTTCAATTGACCTAGCATTAATTTAATTAATTGATCTATCAAAACCGCGCCGGTCAAAGAAACAACACAGTAAATAATGTACGCTTATGTTGTAGCTTGTAATTCCCACCTTAACATCAAAGGTAAAAGAGATAAAAAATTGTATTAGACAAGGATATAAGGTTAAATGTACTTACTACAAGCACGCAAATGTTCGCCCAAGGCGACTTTTTTATTTTATTGCTTAATAAATCGACATTTTTAATCATTTAAGTATATAATGTTAGGTTAGGTTACAAACCATTAGAAACATTTACGTTGTTACGTTAGGTTAAAACGCGCCCAGTTAAAAAAAGAAAGTTCTTGCTATATCCCATGCCGTGTCAATCCATCAACCATCCCCAAACAGAACGGAAAATTAAACAGAAAATAATAAAGCCCCGCAAAAGGTTAACTGGGCTAATATTTGCCGGTGGAAGGACAAAGGCAGCCCTTCGCCCGCCACCCCCTGCACAGCCCTTAAGGACGAGGGGTGTCTAATTGTATAAAGGGGCGAGGGTTGCTCGCCACCCTGGAATTAAAGCTAAGCTCTATAGGGGAGGATTACCGATGGATCGACCCCTGCAATAAATAGCAGCTGATATGAATACACACTTAAATACAATGAGACGGGCAGGCATCAGGACGCAGGTATGTTTGATGATGATAAATGACAAGCATTTGAAAGAAAAGAGCAGGAATAAACGGAAGAGGGACTTGCACCGATAATGTTTAATACATACATAATGGCAAATGGCAAGTTGTTGTAATTAATAAGATTCATGTTGTCGCCGTGCACACTGTAGCTATAACATGTTTACTGCAAATTTATTCTCAGCGGAGGCCGAGAAAGGTTGTCAGTGACAATTTTAGCATCCTAATGTGGCCGGCGAGGCGCGGGGTCGATGACTCGAAGTGAAGATATTAATTGCAACGTAAAACTATGTTAACTACCTATGTATATCATTGTAATTTGAAGTAAGCGGGATTCCGCCGTAATGAGCGCCTTTCTCGGCGCGTCCCAACGTTATAATTTGACCTCACGAACGTTAAGTGCGTGCTCACTTAAATTCACACGTTTTGTTTTCTCCTCTCCTCCTTGTTCCTTTTCCGCAGCTCTTTTCCACTCCACTCGCCTGTCGTTTCGCTAGACTGCACACAACTTTGTTCCGAATTTCGCGGTTCGGGTTCCTTGGGCAAATTGCTAAATTATACATTCCCAGCGTGAACTAAGACTCCAAAAGACGAAGCAGGCCTAATTTTTCACATTTGCCAGAGAGACAAACTTTATTTGATTAGCCATGGTTACAATTTTCTTATAGATTTCGCGTAGAGCTTTTGTTTCTCCACTTAATATTCACCTTTGTTTTCAAATTATTTGCGACTTAAGAAATTATATGCGACACGAAAAGTACGTGACCATATTCCTAATTAGTAAACCAGTTAAATTTATCTTAAGAATATTGCACATAAACGAATGAAGTGAGCGGCTCACAATAAACAATTTTATCGAAAATGTGCTGCGGTCGACGGTTTTTGCACAATATCGTGCGGTCGCGGTCTAATACCGCAGTTGCGTCTTTTACTTTTTTAATTATGCCCTGTCAGCAATAATTCACGGATTAAATGATAACAATTATGAATTTAATTGGGGCAGTTAATGTGCCAGAACTCGATATGAACTTTTTAGCTAATCAACGATACGAACGTGAAAAATCATTTCCCTTGACACCACGGAAATTGGTAAACACGAAGGCGTGTAACCGTGAAGGCGAGCTTTTGCTGATGCATCGCCCAATTCTTCTCTAAAATTATAGGATTATAATCCAACTTTTGACAACACTAACTTATTTCTTGATTAAATGCTTTAATCAGGATTGAACTTCAACCTAGTTTAAGATATTAACGGCGTTTTAAATGTGAGCAACTTAAAATTTACGTATTTTATCTTTTGAACGAGCAGAAAGAAAACAATAAAGTCTCATAGATATTTTAACAGACTTACTAAACAGTCGCGATGTAAAATTTTAAACGAGCAAAAACCACGTCCCACAAGCGAAACGCGAGGAAAACATACCTGTTATTAAGGCCTTTAAATAATTGCAGTAATCGCCTTACAAATAGTCCGTTATTAGAGTTCGAACGTTATAATTTCTGTACAATTAGATATGTGAAGTCGGCAAGCTGACGCCGCGCGCTGTTGTTGAGTTAAGGTCTCTCTTGATGTATAATGTACCCGCAGAATTTACAAATAGGGCCTTCCACCCTAATTCCGAATCGCTCTGGGCTGATGGGAATATATAAATACATATTTGGGCGGATTGAAGTAGGCGAAGGAGGAAGGTAAGCACGGCTGACGCGATGCCAGCAACCCCAACGCTTATTAAGGAACGTCTGATCTCCCCCCGTTAATGGTTCGGTTTCGGATGAATGTTAAATTAATTTCGGCAATTAGGAAAATATCGTTTTAGTAGGTAGGATCTACTCTTTCATGTGTGCGCGTTTCAACTACATTTAATAACTACTTAATACTTCATCTATCGTATACTATAACACAATTTGGTAATTTTGATTTTAAATTGCTGATAAAGAAAAAAGGATGAAACCAAATAATATTTTATAAGGTTTACTAACAACGATTTTCGCAAGACTATTATTCATAATCAGTGTTTAGACATGTCGGAACAGAAAAAATATACAAACCCCTTAGCCTAGTTTAAGTAAAGCAAATATTTGCACCACAAATAGCATTAAATTATTTATGTACATACACACAACATACATATCTCTATATATACCTATATCTAAATACATACATAATAAATACATATAATAAAGTTTATCTGTGTAAACGACTACATTCCCCCCAACATCGCATATATACTCGAAAAAAATATTGTAATACATCTGCCTATCTTTCTCTTTCATGCCCTACTCCATTTTTACATTTTGTGATTCCACCTATTCAACGCCTCTCTTTCTCAATTATTTTTCGTCTGTGAATTCTTCCATGTAATTTCGCTTTTCCACACTTTTAATTAACAATAACATTGCCATTTCCAAGTGGTATAACATAAGGAACAATTTAATGCATAATGTGCAGTGGAAAATCATTTAAAAGGATTGAAAACGACTGGTAATGAACATTAAATTGGCCGGTGCATTGAGCTGGAGCGGTGCGCCGTGGAATTACTCTTTGGAAATAATAACGACCATTCTCCACAAATCTTCCAGTGTAGGCGCTTTTGTAAAACATCTTCGCGTATTGATTAAGGCTTTACGAATAAATAATGGAATTATGTTTCCATTGTTGTGCTAGCCAACACGAACGCCGCGCCGCCTGCTTCGATTATTTGAAACATCGGATAATAGGTTTTCATGACTCTATGTTTTTTGCCTTTTGGACACTGATTCCCTTACTCCTCCACTTCCATTTTCTCTCCAAGGTGTTTTCGGTACAATTATTTCTATTGCATTATCTATGAAATGTTACCTAGGATTATTTCGTTGGTCTTCTTTGTGCGCGCAGTTTCTTTTTTTTAACTTTTATATATTTTCTCTTGGAAAATTCTGCCAATATTTGTATCGGGTCCTATTATAGGTATATTTATTGGTTCAGTTTGGAACATTAGAGACCCATTCACCAGAGATATTTTTATGTGCGAAGTAAAATAACAACAATGTGGAATTTAATATAATTTAAAATATTTATGTGTTTCTGGGCACGCAAATACACAAAGTATGCCTATAGAATAAATACACGTTGCTCGTGCACGGGTGTTAAAATTTGTATGTGCGGTTTGAGTGCCTTAACTCTAACTTATAGCCGTCCGGTATGTGGTCAACCGTGAAATATATAGAAATTTAAGATTAATTTATTACTCCCGTTTAAGTCACTACGTGACTTCTTGTAACGCTTTATTATCTGTAATCTGTTCATGTATTACAGGTATGCAAGATATTATAGTGAGCGCCGCTGAGGTTCTTCTCATATTCGTTGTGAATATCAAACCGCAGAAAATCACTCGCCTAACCTAGACAAATTATATTTTTTTATTTAATCTTTGCAGCAACAGCATGCATTTATCGTAGGTAATTCGCTGCTATTATGTAGGCATATAATTGCGTCCTTTTAAAAATGCTACTTGATTTGCGCTTGAAGTTTATAAGAGTTATAGTCAGAAGTGTTTTTTGGGAACAAAGTTATTTTAAAAAATTAATATTTATAATGTTGGAGGCAATATATGTAGTGTAATCAGTTTTAGGTTCAGTCACACCTTAATAAAAATATTAGTCAGCACTGTTATTTCCATTTGCACTTGTACAAACGTAAAAGCTAAACACATGTTTAATTTAATACGTATGATAATCCGGCGTAAGTAACGATAAAAATACGCTCCTTTTTTATGGCAGCTGCCTCTAATGACACTAAACAAGTAATTACCCGTTTTACAGACTAGTCCAACAATTGAAATAAACATAACGATGCTAATTGTCATAACCTTGCAGCCCGTGGATCGAAGTGCTATGTGGCTGCTGTCATAAAACAGGCTTGGTTGACTTAATGTGTACTGCACACAGCGCTCAATTTGCTTCTTTTTCTTAAATTCTTGTTTGCTGAAGGCATTAACAAGCTCCTTGAGTCAATAATACAGCTTCAGAACATTCAGCAATTATACAACATTTCGTTTTGTTCGAAAAAGCGAAAGGCTCTGGCGTTACGCCTTTTTTACTTGCGTATGCAGCCAGCAATAGAAAGAGCGATTAAGTGGAAACGTAAATGAGCAATCAATAATCGAAATCTGCCGGTGTTATTGGTATAAATAATAAAGGCGATAATTTACAAGAGCTTGTTTATTAAACTGTACCTTCGTATAATGCAATTAAATTTATAATTGAGAAGTAATAATTCATATCTACGACCTTATAAATTATAAATTACTTGGCCTTATCTCGGAATTAAGTTTACATAGGTAGTAAATGTTGTATTTTGTTATTTATGCAGGGGTATTATTTATTAAATATAAACTTATTGTGAGTATTACGTATTTATCAATAAGCATGTAGATTGTGATTTACCACGTTTCTTTATTTGTTAGTTCGCCTGCAGAAACAATTTGGCCCAACTTAATTATTTCAAAAAGGTGTTTGTAAATATTTACTATCGCCGCACACTTCTTAACATTTTTCTGTTTCGCAGTCGTTGCATATTTTTAACAGGCAACATTGATTGATACGGTTACGAGTTTTAACAATTTGTCTTCGTGATAAACGTTGCATAATTTATGTATCGGTTTGTCATTATTACAGGAAACTGAAATTGGCCGGTGTAATACTGGCTGCGGTCATTATCACGCGTTAAGAGGATTGGTCGCTCGGTCCGGCAAGCCGAAAGATAGCCTTGTGGTCAGCGAAACCGCTAACTATGTGCGAACATTGTATTGTCTATACTCGACTTACCAGAGCTATAACTATGATTCCCTATCTCTCTCGGGCGCTGCATTAATTAGTCCTTTACGGGAAATTAACCCCTTAGAATCCCTGGCTACACAATCTCTGATAGTTCTAAGTCTTAGGGCCCCGCTTCAGAACCGGTCAGAATAGTTTCGGCATTAGAGTGGCGTAGTTGAACGTACTATAATAATCATTATTTTTATTCAGAAAATTAATAGATTGTATTGTAATAGATTACGTATAAATTTTGAAATAAATTGTTTGCTTCACGTGGGCACATAATGTTTAAAATTTTCATATGAATGATATTTACCATAAAATGAAACATTTATAATAAGAGTTAAGTACGAGTAGACACATCTCCTGTAAGACATGGAAACACCTGGTGAACCTATACACGTGTGTCTACTTAGGAATAAGGTAACCTTTATTCTGTTATCTAAGAAATTTGACTTAGCACAAATATTTATTATTCCGAAGTTTTCAGAATGTTTCCACAGGAAGTACACGTTAAAAGCTGCTTTCAAAAAATATGTGAAACCGAATTATTTGTTTCTGGTAGTTTATGTCTGCTAGCTGACAGGAAAATTGGCGTAGGATGGATCATCGGACACTCGAAAGCTTTCCGTCTAAATTTAAGCCGCCTAATGAGTGTGGCGGGCGGGCTATGCGACGTTGTTGTGTTTTCAAGTGGTGTCACTTGGATGGATTTCAAGAATCACGGCACTCCTTTTATCCCATGAGCACTTGAATTACTGTTGAAATTCCTTTCGATTACTGCTCCGTGTACAATTAGCGATGCCTACGTGCCGCTTTTCTGTTTATGTAATCTCTAAATTTCGAGTGAAGTGCACTTGAGCGTGACACACGAGCGCTGGCAATTTGTAACTTAACGGAGGTTCTCACTTGCTATTAGGGCTCTAAAGACTGTGCGTTACAGTGATGCAACTTTTTTCGTTAAGTTGTGGTTTTATAGCTGGGTAATTTCATGTGTAGGTGGTTTACCCTGTTTACAAAAATATAATAAACATATTCTTTGTAACTGCATTTTATATACCTCAACCAAAAAACTGATTAATTACAAAAATATAACTGATAGTAATACCAATAAACTAGTATGGCCTGTTGCACATACAATGCGACTGGTGATATCTGATTTTAACAATAATTTTGTTGTTTGAGTTGGAATAAAGCCTATAACGTTGCTATTAGGTTTATTTTGAAGGGCACTGCAGTTTCGACTCTTTTACACAAGCCTTCATCAGGTGCTGTAGTCGTAGATATATACAAGGTGTCCCAACCTCGGCGGATCGGTGGATTGTGGCTTTATTACTGAAAATAGACCAAATGTGTAAATACAAATGTTATATTGCATTATAAAAGGTACCTTCTTAAAATATTTTTTATCTCCAAATATAGTAAGGAGGCGCACAGGGGACATCAAGTCCATTTTCTTAATGGCAGCCTACCATTTTAAATTTTTTTTAAATCTATTTATTTAGACTTTTCCAACGGTACCGGGTTTGTAATATCTTAAATCAATATTTTTTGAGATATTAATTTTTTTAGATAATTTTTGGTCAAAACATTACTCTACTTAAAATTCATTCTCAGAGATACGGTTAAAGGTGGGCGTTTTAAATTGATCAGTGTTTCAAAGGGAAGATAGCCCGATGCGAATCCAGTCCGTTTCACTTTTCTGTTACTAAAGAGGGGCTCAAAAATTTAAAAGGCACTAACTCATTTTTTTTAAATGGAATGATATTATATTCTTTTCATATTATAAAAATTTAGTCTTTTTATATAACATTCCCTACATAAATATATATAGTTGTTGGGAAATTCGCATTTGAAGAGCAATAGACTGTACATACTGTGACTTATCGGGGGGGGGCATCTCTGTTGTGATGCTCAAAAGAGACACTTATCGAAACATTCCGAAAAACGGAAACGGCGGGAAATTCAAATCCCCCGAAACTTCTATTTGGCCAAAATTACCTGTGATCGTCTAGTATTTGGTAGGAACCCTTTTTCGTTGTATTCGTAATATCCCAGAATTCGTAGGCAAAGTCACGTCAAAGAAAAATTACGCCATTAAGGCGAGAACTGTTATTGAGAGTA
>JAWQRP010000902.1:0-22616 GCA_033557875.1 Quadriops clusia
TTATCCTATCTTTTGTATTTGTTAGAAGTTTACCAATAGAGTTCTTGTTTTTGAATGTTAAGTTGATTTTATTCTTATGAAATATCCTTTCCAATCTATGTGTGTCCTTGTGGGAATAGTTTATTGACTTAAATATGATGTGTTTATTGTTTTCTTCTCGGTTTCTTGGAAGTGTGGTTTCTGTTTGGTTATTGGTCCATTTTTGTTTGTTTTTACCGATTAATTTATCTATGATCTCAGGTCTAAATCCATTCTTGGTACCTATCTGCTTGATACTGGACAATTCTAGGTTATATTTTTCCATTTCAAGTGGTATTGTGTTCAGTCTGTGGAGCATTGCTCTAAAAACTGCATTTTTGTATGTATGATGGTGGTATGAATTGACCGGTATGATAGTGTCTGTATATTGTTCTTTTCTGTATATTTCGTAAGTGTATTTATCTTTTTCCGTATTCTTTCGGATGGTAATGTCTAGGTAATTAATTTTGTCCTCTCTCTCCGATTCCAATGTAAACGTTATCCTTGGGTGGATGGTGTTGATGTATTAAAGAAAATCTGCTATTTGTTGTCTTGGACCTTCCCACACACAAATCACGTCATCCATGTATCTTCGCCACATATTAATGTATTAAGTGTAACTGCAGTTTTCATCCAAGATTGTTTTCTCTAAGTTGTCCATGAAAACATTCGCTAGAAATGGGGACATTGTATTGCCCATTGGTAGTCCATCTTCCATTTGATAGTATTGGCCGTCAAAAAGGCAAAAATCTTGTTCTAATATTATTTTAGACAGTTGTATTATGTTTTGTATGTTATTTTCTGTCATGTTAGTCGTTTTTAATTGTTCTTCCAAGATTTCTGTTCTTTCACATCTTGGTACACTGGTGAATATGTTCTTCACATCGAATGAGATCAGTACTTGGTCTGGATTAGGTTTAATTTCTTTTAGGAGATTTACAAGTTCGACCGAGTTCTTGATAGAGTATAAGGATTTATAGTCCATCAAGTACGGGAGATGTTTCGCCAAGAGGCCTGCTAGTGTTTGGGCCGGTGTGTTGTGGAACGTTACTATCGGTCTTATCGGTAACCCTTTTTATGCAGTTTTATCTGGCTTATCAACATTGGTGGCTGTGGGTTCATTGGTATTAGTTTGAAGTTTAAATCTGTCGTTTAATGTGGTTCTGTTATTCTTGTTTATTGTTTTGATCTTGTTCAAATATTTGTTCGTTAGGTCCTTATTCAGTTTGGTGAAGTTACTTTGACTTGTAAATTCTAGTGTTTTCTGTACGTAATTTTTTTTAGGTATGATTACTAATCCACCCCTTTGTCTGCCATAGTTACTATTGAGTTAGATTCTTCTATCTTTTTCTTGATATCTTTCACTATTTTATTTTCTTGGATTTGGTGTTGTTTGTGCGTGTCTCTGCCTCTGTTATCCTTTTGTTCAATAAGGAAGTTAGCGCATTGCGTTTTTAGTTGTAAGTTGTTTGTGATGGTTTGGGTAATATAATCTAGTTCTGTTGCTAAGTAATTAAACTGTTTCTCTGAAGTTCTCTCATTATAAGTAGTGTTTATTGCATATTTGTGACCCTTGCTAAAGACTTGTTGTTCTTTTTTATTACATTTGATCTGGGTTAGATTGGTGTATCTTGGGGCGAAATAGACTGGGCATGAGTTTAGAAACGAAAACATTGAATTACTTCACGAGGAGAACAACACTAAAAAACGCAAAATACTGGAAGCAAATGAAATACACAAACACCAATTAAGAGACCAAGCGAACTGCTTAAACAAAAAACTGGAATTAAACTACACACCTCTATATAAAATAATTTAAATAAAGATCAGAATATAAAGCAAAACATGAACAATAAGAAGAAGTCACCACATGAACAACCGATAAGAACTCCACACGAAGCACTCCACATCTCATACATATAAAAAGCAATAACAAATAACACGACAACTAAAACGGCACAATCAGAAAACGAAGTAAAATATTGCCGAAACAATCTAGGTGAATAGAAACGAAACGAAAAATGATGCACAACGTGACAAAGTTTTGACCTTTAGGTGTTTTAAGTCCTTTCCATTTACAACCGTGAAGATAAAAATTAATATGTTTGTCAATTAAAGCGGAAACTCCTGAATAGATAATTTCTTTCAATTTCATGTGAACTAAATTTATTTCTTCTTATATCATGCTTTTGGCAACACGGCGACATGTATATTATAATCACTTGGTCATTTGTCAAGGCTCCACCTTTTAGAGGTCGCTGATTGCGCGTTCTACTGAAGAATGTTAAACGTCAAATTATCCATTTTTTTAAAATTGTTTTAGCAAGTTAAGTCATTAACTGAGTGAATGTTTTATCAAAATTCCTCTGCAAAAAATGTATTGCCCTAACCATCTTGACGTCAGGACACATGTGGGGAAACGATAATAATCAGAAATAGCATAAAGCGCCACGAATTACAAGAATGTCTAAAATAATATTTAATAACGTAATTTTGTCTTGCTGGTGCTTTTAATGCAAAACATCACTTATTTTGATCAAGAATAACTAAAGCTATGGAAAGCACTTGCTCGCTGCAATGTTGTTTAAAGTGTAAATTCTGGTCACCTGTCTACTAGCGAAGCCACCTATTGGCCAACAGGCAGTAGAAGAATCCCTGACCTATATTTTTAATTAAACTAAGGGGATAAATCCTCATCAATGTGAAATTGAACCATAAACTAAGTGGCGATCATAGCTGTATACTTGTAACATTATTCTCCAACAAATTAATTCCCCAACGTAAGCCGGCATTTACTAACTAATTTACCAATTAGGAATACTTTCAAGGAAGGGTGGGACGGCTAACACATTTGCAAGTCCTATTGAAGTCTCCTGTTGATATAGACTAACTGTCAAACAACCTCATCTGTTTAATATACAAATGAGGCATGACCTACAAATAAACTTCAAATAAATAGAATATGGATTTAGACATAGTCATGGATTTGTCGAACAAATCCATCGTCTTGTTAACAGTATATACAATAATGAAGGCGAGAAAATTTCTTATTGAATAGAATTTATTTAAACAACAAGTTTTATTTTTAAATTTCTGTCATCACTGCTGTTTACACGCTAACATTTATGTTGATTAGTAAAATCCTATTAGAGCTGCTTCATATGTATAGATTTTAGACTTCTGCACCAGTTGATGGTCGATGTATACGGCCGAAGCGCGTCGTGCTTGGAATAAATTTCTATTCAACAAGAAATATTTTCGTCTTCATTATTAATATATCCATGTTGGAGTCTTTCTCCTATAACAGTATCTACAATACTTTGGAGACGAAATGACACCGTTCGACGGCATATTTTGATATAGGTATGCTAGGCCTCTGACAAATATTGGTGCTAAAGATTATGCTATAAATGAAGGATAGAAAACAAATCTTGAGCACTTATTTAAAGGTTGCTTTTTATATTAAACACAAAGAGGAATTCCCCAATTTCTATCCAACATTGTCTGGTAACCAAGAAAGTAACGGGGACCATCGCAGATTGATTTGATTTCAACGCAACTGTTACATTTTAATCGATGAGACGTGCGCATATATTAAATTTAAAAATTACTTTATATTGGACAGCTGCAACAAACATGCAGACAAGTTTATTCAATAGCGATCCTGTCACTCATACCTTGGTACCATCGAAATATGTGGCTATTGAATGAATCTGTGTGCATGTTTGTCAAATATAAAGTAGACTGTAAAATAAAACGTAAAAAGTATTAAATGTTAAAAGACTGAAAAGCCAGTCAACTGGAAACCGCAATAAGTGAATTATCTAGAGCATAGACAATAATTTACGAATTGTTTGGACTGCAGAATCAAGTTTTTAGAGTGATATGACAATTAGTTGACTAATATACTTCAGTAACATGTTTGGTGATAAATAATATGTATGCAATATTTACTACAAGACAGATGATTTTTAAAGACGCTTGCAGTTTCAAGAACTAACTTCATAAATATTATCAGTAAAGTACCACGCGCAGTTCATTTTCATCTTCAAAATTAGTTTATTTGTAAATCAAATAAAAATAATAATGGACATTCGTCGTTTTGAAAACGTAAGATACAACAATGAAAAGATATATAAAATTTGTCAAATTATTTCGAAAGATGCAAAATTGTCTTACAAAAAATATTAAGATTGCCACTATAAATAAAAATATGGAGTGGTCTCCACTCGACTTTCTCGCATGTTTCTAAGTTGCACTAGACAAGATAAGACAGATTCACATTAGCATTCAGATCGATTTTTGAATAATTTTGATATTATACACACATGCATATTTAAAAAAATAGATAAAAAAGATTACTTCCGGTTGGACAGTTGTGCTAAAATTATATATCTGTGAGTTTTTTGTTATTTCTGAAGCTGGTACAAAATTTTAAACAAATACCTTGAAGCAAAAGGCTACTTTACTGAAAGAGTTACACTTCCGTTTCAGGTAAACTACCACTTCCAGTTGAGGGATTAAGCTAAAATTTGATATCTGTGAGTTTTTCGTTATATCTGAAGCTAGTACAAAATTTGAAACAAATACCTTGAAGCAAAAGGGTACTTTACTTGAAAGAGTTACACTTCCGTTTCAGGTAATCTACCACTTCCAGTTAAGGAATTAACCTAAAATTTGATATCTGTGAGCTTTTCGTTATTTCTAAAGCTAATACGAAATTTGAAAGAAATATCTTGAAGCAAAAGGACACTTTACTTGAAAGAGTTTCACTTCCGTTTCAGGTAAACTACCATTTCCGGTTAACCGAATTAACCCAAAAGTTGATACTAGCTTACTTTTTAGCTCAAATGACTACATACCAAATTTCATCGATCTAGCTTAAGTCGTTTTTGAGTTATCGTGTTTACACACACACACAGACAGACAAAAAAGCAAAAAAGGGCCAAATTGACTCAAAATCGCTCAAAACGTCGAGAATCATCAAAATCTCAAAAATTTTTTTTCGCATGATCACTATACTTTCTCTGCGAGAAAGAAAAAATTACTTAATAAGGTACAATTATAAGATCCTTAGAAAAATGTTTATAGGACAATGAACTAATTCTTTTTTATATCAAAATGTTAATTCATATTGTTGACCTTTTTATTTATAAATTATTATAATTATTATCCTTTTGGGTATTTAAGTCTATAGAAAGATGTCTAGTCTTCTAAATATTACGTTTTATTATAAAAACATTTTCAAGGGTTTAATTTACAAACTATGAATGAATTTGAAATGATGTAAATTAAACCCTTAGAAATGTTTTTATAATAAAACGAAACTTTCGGAAGACTAGACATCTTTCTGTAGACCTAAATATCCAAAAGGAAAAATAAGATAATTTTTTTTTATAAATGTAAAATGAACTTACTTCAAGTTTACTTTCTTCAACCCATCTATCACCCTCCTCTCTCCAAATCTTCACCAAGTTGTCACATCCTCCTGACACTAGTTTTTTGCAAACTGGTTGGGGTTGATTGTTGTCAAACGCAGGCTCGGGAGTAATAGCAGGTGCCCAGCTGACGGCATTGCAGCCGATAGCATGCGCATTAGGTATTTTCTTAGCTTCCCAAGCACCAGTTTCGCTTTGGTAAGTTAAAATGGAAATGGACCCATCGCTGCTACCACAAGCGAGAACTAGACCAAATTCAGAAGGAGCAAACTGCACGGAATTCACGCTGGAGTCGTGATTTGCATACTCGTAGTATTTGCTCCACTTTCCCTGTTGTTCCTTCCATATGATTACCTTACGATCATATGAACAAGAAGCGAGCAAGTTTCCATACTTTGGGTGGCTCCAAGCTACTTGCCATACAGGTCCGAAATGGCCCTTTAGATCTTCAAGCAATGTATGGGCACCTTCTTTAACGTCATATATTCTCACCGAATTATCTGAAGAACAGGTAGCTAAACGTAAGCCATAGTAGTCAATTTCGGCATCGTGGATCATATCTTCATGGCCTGTGTCCACGGTATTTATTATTGAAACCATTTTTAACACTTTCTTAGTTGGAATTCAACCAAAATTCAACTCGTTGATTCAACGTTGACGTGGAGACTATTTAAGTTTTGACAACTGCTGTTTTTAGGTTAAATTCAGTAGGGCCAACGGTAATTCAAATTGACCCGCTACTACTTGACGCAATTATTTTATTATCTTAAAAACATCGTAAGACGTAAAAATCTTGCTAATTATATGTATTCAAAAAACAAAGAAAAGAGTTTAGAAAAATAAAAAAAATTAAAATAAATCTTTTGCTTTTTGATAAATTATTTGGGTGTGTTGATGGAATTAGCTACAAACAACATAACAGAAATAAATATCCCTGTTCTGCTATTAGTCACTGACAGGCATTGAAAATAATTTTTGAGGAGATTTTGTTACATAAAAGGGGAAGTTCAGTTAGCTAACCGAGGTAATTATCATTTTTAATATATTTTATTCACTATTTGAAGTTTGTGTATTAACCCGTTCATTAAAATGATCGATTACATAACGAAGAACATAACCCCTATTATTTAATATCACAAAGTTAAGTTTTATTTCTCAAATAAAAATTTCTTATGTAATTGAAAGTAATAATTTAACCAGTATTTATCATGCTTTTTACTTTATTAATATCTATTAAAGTTAACTAGTAGTGGACGATTTATTCAACTTTCATTTTTAAGAGCATAATTTCTGAGAAAATAATCTTCGAATATAATACGCACTAATACTTGTTCTAATAAATACGTGTTGGTTTGGAGCATAACCTCTACTTTTATGATTTTTCTGTCATTACTCGTGTATAATACGCACCCTAGATATTCGGTAAGAAAATTGAAAAAAGAGTGCGTATTAAATTCGAGATTTTACGATAAGCATATTTCTTGCTAAACAAGGTCAATATTGCCTATAGCTTAAATGGTACAAATTTTCTAAAAGTGCACAATTCATTTTTTATGTTTGCCCTCTTTATAATTTTTATTAATTGATGAAATGTATGACAAAAATAATATAGTTCCAAATTTAAAAAATAAAGATGTTTATATCTGAACCATTATTCCTTTGCATACAAATTCTTATTAATTTACCAAATTATGTGTATGTAATAATGTTTAATAAACTTTTTCAATACTAGATGTTGTCAACACAACTTTTCTCCGGCATTAAGCATGTAAGGAACGCAGCATGTTCCCGGAACTTGGGTATTATGGCTCCAGTCTTGCAGAAAGCTACCGATCCGATCCAGCAATTATTTGTGGACAAATTGAGAGAGTACAGGCAAAAAAGTGGAGGGTAAGCACTACTGATGCACCAGTAATACAAATTGTAACATATGATTTTTGTTTTAGTTCAAATAAGTTAGTTGAACCCAGCCCAGAAATAGAGAAGGAACTTAAGCAGGAACTTGAGAAAGTTGTGAAACAATATGGCGGCGGTGATGGTGTTGACATGACCAAATTCCCAACTTTCCAGTTCACTGATCCCAAAATTGACCCTATTAACATAGAAACAAAGTAATTTATAATAATTCGATAAATAATATCCAACAAAATTTATGTTAGAAATCAGTGTACTATTCAATATTAAATAAGTCATTAAAAAACATATAGGGTTTTATTTAAAATAAATACATTTCAAATATTTAATTAATGAGCAACAACAAATCTTCAATTGTTTCATGAAGAGCAGGCATCTCGAAAGTCTCAGACAGTGAGTAAAATGTTTTTAATAATTTTACAAACTCTTCTCTGGAAATGAGGTTTTGGAAGTCTCCAGCACATTGACAATGGCTTAAAAGATTCTCCATTTTTATCTGAAAAAATTATGCAACTTCATTTTTCTGATAAGTTTTACTTAATTTAATTTACATACAAGGTTTAAAAGAGATTTTATTTATTTTAGTAGAATCTGAACCTTACAGCCAATTCTCGCAAATTCAAATATGAATAGAAAACTTCAGCTACAATAGTCATGAACAATCTTCTTTGGCCTAGACATTGATTTAGTCTTGCAATAATTTTGCATAGTACAAGACAAAACTTTGTGCATGTCTAGATCATATATGAAGGTTCTAAACCATAAATTCTTGAAAACTAAAGTATCTAAAATATGTACAATTACCTCGATATGTAAATATGTATAATCTAGAAGTAGATACAAGATTGTAGTTGTTCTACTATATAATACTGCATGATGCATTTGAAGGTTGATAAAGTTCGAATAAATTAAAAAGAAATAACGTTTTAGCTACCTGCATACACTTTTTACACTGCAAATCTTGCAAGTTGAAAGCCAAGAATTTTCGATTGATGATATCGAGTAATAAGCTTTCTATTTCTGCATTGTCATATGGAGCATTACAAAGTGGACATAACCAAGCATCCTCGGATCTGTGGGAATCCCTTCCTAAATCTACATCTCGGCAATGATTACAAGCCTTGCAAATTAATTGAGGTAATACGTAAGAAATTGAGTGGTCCTTCCAAACAGCCTTTTCCGAAAATTCTCCAATACCAATGAGCCGCAATAGATTGCTTTTTAAGTGGTGGACTGTTTCTTGTACTGAAGGATCTAAACTTAGGACGTGGCACACGGATTTAACAAACTCTAAAGCTGGATAAGTACCATCTTCTGCTCGTTGAGGTAAGCGTAGTTTGATTTTTTCGGTTATCCTGAAGAAATTACAGAATGGTATAAGATGTTACTAATGAACTAATTTCAAACTTACTGGAACAAGTTTTGACTTATCTCTCCGGCCAATATTTCTTTAGCAAACTCTGTTACAGATTCATGCGCACCAAGTCCAATGTTAGGTTGGCTTAAAGCCATAATTGTGCGTTGTTGGCCTTCCATCTCCTTTAGTTTTAAGTAAACTGCATTAATGTAGCCTGCAACTATGACGTTGAAACCATTACGACAACCTGCAGCTTCTGGTAATTGTTCAGCTATATGCCAATTCATAACAACAACGGGCTAAAATTTGAATAATTCTAGTAATAATTGCTTTTGCAGAGACTTTTCCGTTATTTTATTTAATAATACTTGAAAGTGGATCAATGCAATTTTTTTAATACAAACCCCATCATCGTTTTCTTCATCATCTTCGTCCTCATTAACTACTTCAGTTTCTTTATTTTCTTCATCTTGAGGTAATTTTCCTTGAACACCCCCAAAATTAGCGGGATCTAACCAAACTAATTGCTCCCAACATTGCCTACAATGCAAAATTTGAATTTGAAATAAAAAATGTAATCTAATATTTATATTACCTGTAAGTAATTTCCAGTGAATGGAAGAGTTCTTTATTTCTAATAGAAGCTACAACAAATTCAATGTTAGCAACAGCATCTACAACATTTCTTTTTTTCGAGCATACTATGATTTTATTAAAGTTTGCGTAAGCTATTGTGCAACCAAGTCTTTTAAATTCAGCAACCAATTGCATAAATAACTTCTTCATGAGGTTCTGCAAAGTGCGAAGCAGTGCTGGATCAAATAATAACACCTTTGGCGTCCTCAGCCACCTGTAAAAGTGCACAACTTGAAAATCGGCAAACATGTTTCGGTACAAGGAGATATCCCTCATCCAGGCGCTGGCCATTGTTCTTAAAACTTTAAAAGCTTCAGCACATCTCGCAGTTTCATCGTAAGCCATCGTTGTGGCATTATTTCCTCCAACCATTTCATCGATTGACGTGACAGTAGCGGCATCAAAAGCTGTGCTAGCACTTGTTCCTTCTATATCAGTTACATGGTGAGCTTGTAGTAAGGTATTGATTGCCAAGCTGTCCACATCAAGTTCCACGCAAACACTTGAATACCAGCCAGAGCTGTTGCATACTTCACTTGAGCCCTCTTGGTTTTCCGCCAATAATCTTAAAAATTTTAATGTATAATGTTAAAATATTACAGTTCATTCAAAGTTTATGTATAAACAAAGATTGCTCATAAATATAATTGACTTTATGTAATAAAAGCTCTTAGTTCTTTCTGTACATAAAAAAATTGTAGCAGTTATTACCTGGCATCATTTTCTTGACTTCCTCCAAGATCCGGCCTGTCTAAGGGAGAACACCATAAAACATGATTTTGTTTAATTAAATGTCTTGCATAGAACAAATCAGCTCCAAAAAGCGCTGGATCAGAAGGCATATTCCCAATTGGTACATGAAAATATCTGCTCTGTTCTGCCATTAGCTCCAAAACCCGCTCACTGTTTAAATAATGCCTAATTAAGGCCCTTGCGCCTAGTTTTTGCCATTCCATATTATTATAAAGTTCTTCAACGTCCTGAAATAAATATTAAATTAAAGCATCACTGATATTTGCAATTCTAATTAATAAGTTCATGTGAAAAGATGTATGAGAAAAAGTAACAAACAAGATACATTACCTGGACATGTATTTGAGCAACAGGAAAATCATTAAAACTTGGCATATGTGATTGCAAATTAGCGATGTCATCTAAGCTTTGAATTGATAGTAATGTGGGTCCCTTTTTCTCATCTTTGTAAGACTTTAAAGCTTTTTGTATGAGTCTATAAACTTGATTTACATCGGTTTCTACACGTACTTCAAATGAAATCCCTTCAGGAGGCAGCAAGTTTTCATCCGGGTTACGTTCTTTTCTAAAATAAAATGTTAAATACCTGTGCAATATGCATCGTCATTTTAAGTAATATGACAGAATAAGTTGATGAAGTGATTTTCCACTTACTTAACTATTCTTTCAGTTTGATATAAACTCTGCATGTTTGGCATTAGATTTGTTCTAACGGAATCCACGATAACAATAAGAGCTTTTTTGATTGGTGTTAAGAATAAACCAAACATTTGCCTTGGCCCTGAACTAGCACGATGTTGATACAAAAAAAGATGGCGTAAAGAATCTTTAGGAAGATATGGTTGACGCACTACACTGGTCATCTCTAAATCTTCAAGTTCAAAAGTATCAGCATTCGCACTAGAATTTTTTGAAACACGGCACACACATCCTATTTGCAATAAAGCTCTAAATAGAGGTAAAACTTGAGTTTCGTAAACTCCCTCTACATTTGGGTCAGTCTGGTCGATAAAAACTTTTCTAAAACAGATAGGATAAAAGCATTAGTTGCAGTTGAGTAAACTATTAAAAGCAATCTTACTTTCCATGTTCTTGAAAGAGCTCTTCTGAAACTTTGTACATGTACAGATTATGAACAGGTCTGGATCTAGGAAGTGTCCGGTTACACTTTTTGAAAAGTTCACCTTCATCTGCACATTTGGGTGTCCGTAAATTTGCATAAAATATACGTGGAACGATCAATTTTAAACAGTGTAATTCCGATTGGACCTGAATTATTGTGTAATATATTAAACAGATAAATAAATGTTTTGAACGGTTTTATGTACATAGTGAAATAACTTACAAGAGCCCATAATTTGTAGTCACCTGGAGAATTAGTTTGGGCGATTTGAAGGACTTGCCAAGATGACATGAGCAAAGTTCTTTGAGCCTTCTGCAAAAACCCTCCTAGTGTACCAGGCTGGGCAGTTCTAACTACCGTTCCAGATGTTCCTTTACTACGTTTTAATTGTTGCTGACCTTCATTACGTTGTAAAGCCTGGTATTTCCATTTCCTTTTTTGGAATAGAATCCATGCTAGGCGTTCCTCCTTAAATATTACAATTTATTCAAAAATTAATGAGAAAGTTTAAAAGAAATCTATTAAAAATTTCAGTCTTACTTTTGTAGTCCCAAATGATGGTGGAGCACCCAAAACCTCTCTCCAACTTTTGCTTAAATCAACATCTCTAAATTCATTTACATCTTGGCCTCGTTTTCTTTTCGTAACAGTGGCAATGGTCTTTTTAAACCCATTTGAAGTGTTGGTATTTGCACCGCCACAATCTTCTATATCTGGAGCATCGATTTCCATATGCTCATTATTTCTAATTGAACTCGGAGTAGGTTTTGGGCAGGCTGCAAACATTTCATTAATGCGCCTCTGCTTGAAGTTATCGTTCTTCTCTAACATCTTCTTGTGAAGCCAATCAGGATGTCTTACTCTAGGCACAGGGTTTGCTAACTATAAGTAACAATTCAAAATTTATAGAAATTCACAGTTGTACGTACAAATATTTGAAATTTTTCTTACCCCTTGCATTGCTGCTGGTATGGTAATAATTTTTTGAATTGCTCCTCCTAACCTTTCAATGTAATAGCTCCAATCTAAAACATCCCTTATGTCCACTTCACCTAAAGCCGAATCCTTTAACCATTTTCTCAGGAAATGCTTTTGAACTGCTGGTTCAGCTTGAAAAATTGCTAGGGGTATTGCTCTAAAAGTATATCGATTTAAACTAATTCTTTTTGGCACAAAACATTTATTTTTCATCTCTCTTAGGTTTTCCTACCTTTCAGTAACTGGAGCACCATCCGGCTTTTTAGAAATAACATATTTACAAGCTAAACCTGCATCTTTGACCATTTGGTCTCCTAAAAACTCAGCTAATCGTTTAGCGGTACTGATAGATGTACTTTTTTGACTTCCATATTCTTCTAGTTTTTTCGACATCGATCTATTTTCAGAAATGAGATCAAATAATTCCGAATCAGGCATATTTCTTCCGTGGGAATATAAAACGTCCAACCAATAATCAGCTACTTGTGCTACCGATGCGTAACAAGATTCCAAGGTTTCGCCTTTCAGAAAGGATTCAAATACGGACGACTGGAAGTTTTTGATTAGTTGTAGTTCACCTCTACGCTTTACTTCGAATCTACAAAACAACATCGTATGAAGTACAAATAGATAACATACTTAAAAGTTAAAAGTACCCTTTCAACTCAGCTAATGACCCATCAAAATTAAAAACAGCATATCTTTTTTTCAATTTCTTTCCTTCTTCTTTTGAGGCAGGAAGAACCATGGCTTTATAAGGTCCATCTACTTCAAAGAATATAGAATTCTCGTTCTTTACAGTGTATTCTAAAGAATTTCCATCGACCAAGTCGTGATATTGATCATTTGTAAAGTGTTCTTTGACCATGGCATTCAGGACTGCATTAGGATAAGACACTTTAAGTTTCTTTTTAGATGCATGGTTGGTAAGTACTGTTACATTTTCAGGGAATGATGCAGGTAAGATACACCATATTCCATCAGTATCTAATTCCAAGGGTCGGCCAACTTGTTCAATTATCTCACGAGCTTTCATAATTATATGTGCGCCAGTGTAACACACAATACCTGCCATTTCCATGCTATGCCAGCGAGCTCTAGACAATTGAAAATAATATAAAATAAAAGACATGTGATATAGAAAATATACTCTTACCCTCTTCTCATTACATAGCCATAAAAAGAATTTAAAATGCATTTGTGGGCAAGTTGCAGAGAATCGTATAAAACCTCTCTGTTTTTTGCGGATTTTATTTCACCCGCATCTCCACCTTTTATAGCGGTTGTAACTTGTTGCTTGGCTTTTTTTGAAAGCCCCTTGTATTCATATCTAAAAAGTCATGCATTTTGAAACATATCTATTTTCATAGCACAAATTCTGAATTACATTGAATGAATTTGTATTCACAAATAAAAGTTGTACTGGTTAGTTATGGTAAAACAAGACTAATTCATTAATAATTTTACCTCCTATCCCTAAATGCTCGAACGGTATCAACATAGAATGAGTTTTCTTTCTGACAAATCGTTGTAGTCCGTTCTTCAACTTTAGTAATTTTTTGCTTTTTGTACACCTTTCGACAGTATACTGAGAGCCTCTTTTTTTCGAAATCAGCCTGTTCAATCCGAGGTAATTGATGGAATGCTCTTGGTTGGCCTCCAGGGTACTGAGATGGAAATTTTTCCATTTCTAGCTGTTGCTGAATCCGGTGATATTCATTTCGGGTAGCAGGCACTAAAATTCATTGAGATAATTATTTTAAAACACAATCTGTTGTTCTTGTTTTTGTCCCAGCAAGATGGAATGATTCAGGTATGGGAAATAAGTACAAAATTTTGCTATTAATATATAATATATTGCACTACTAGTTTCGGCTATATACACGAGCCTTCTTCAGGTGCTATCTCAAATTATTAAATGTTCCACAAAATATGTTCTTTACTTTTGTGCAACACTTAAAAATTTGATATTACACCTGAAGAAGGCTCGTGAATGTAGCCGAAACTAGTAGTGCAATAAATTATACATTAATGGCAAGATTTTGTACTTATTTCTCACACCTGAAACAATCTGTTGTGTTTAATATTCTTCAGAACATTTACACTTTTACTAATTGTAAAAGAATTTTAGTGATAATAGGTTAGATAATTTATTATCTCTTTATTTTTGGAACTGAGTTAGTAAAACCTTATGTGACTAAACTGAAACCTCAATCTATCGTTCTTGTAAGGCCGGTTATAAAAAAAATTAGAAATAACCAACTACATGTTAAAAAAACTTATTTATTGATTATATTATATTAAAACATATGTAAATTACGTAAATTAATTGAAAAAATAGATTTATAGTTTTTTAAAAAGTCAACAATTTTTGTTCGTCAAGAATTATTACTTGGAATAGAATAACGTCTATTTTCCAAATTATTGAGCAAATTCTGATTAGTTTAGGATCATATTTCTTGTTTATACATATTTACACTCATTGGCCAGGATATTAAACAATAGATAAGAAACGGCTTTAATAAAAACGTGTTATTAAACATTCAATGAGTATCAAGACCGTTAAAACGAATAATGTGGTAAGACATGAAAAGACAAACGATACATGTGGTTTTAATTACATTGATTACATAGGCATTTGTTGGGACCGTGGGCAAAAGATGATATATGAGGAAAAACAAAACTCCCGGGAACGAATAACCGAGGTTTCACTGTATTAATAATAGGTAAATGAAAAGAGAATTCAATAATATTATGAATTAACTAACTATATTCAGCTCTCCACATCCATTGCATGTTTCTTTGGCAAACGGCACCAGGTTTGTTAAAATCACAAGCAGCACAAATAGTCTCATCCACCATAGCGCATGGTTGCAACCGATTTGTTAGAATAATATTTGGATACATAGCACCAACATCCAAATGATAAATAAGCGGCCTTTCAAGACGCATCGGTTGTTCCTAGAAATAAAATGTTTGTACTAAAATTCTTTAACAATAAAATTTCCAAATATCAAAAATTGCAGAAGTAATGTGTGTAACTAATCCCTTAATCGTGCTTACAAAATAAGACGCTTCAATTATTTAATACAACTTACTTTAAGTGAGGTCAATTGATCAATAATTTCTTTGGTAACATCCTCTAAGTTTATAACATCATCCAACGGTACGCCCTCTTCTACTTCTATAGCATGAGCAAGTGTTTTCGGTACCTGTTTAATAAGAGTTTCTATAGCATCAGGTGCCAAACGAAAACGACAGGGAATATCGGCACGAAATACTCCTGACTCTAAAGCCTCCACATGGCCTCCCACATATGTTTCTTGGTGTAAAACATGGCCGTCATCAGTTAATTTATTCAGAATAGTCTCTTCTTTATTAGGAAATATGATGTTAACATGGAAGGCTTCTACCATAAGCAGAGCCTCACAAAGGGTGCCAGAGCCTTTCCGTAGCACTTCGTCTGGTTCACAAGGAATAATTGTGCACAAAGCAAAAATAAAGGGATGTACATACTGCATGTATAAATAATAGGTGGCAACCGCGTCGGAAACAGAATAGTTGGATAAAATCTGTGGTGCGGAAGCTGCTAATGGACACATTTCTTCAGGATCTAATTCTACAGGATCGTATCTCAACTTCGCCTTTGCAACAGCTTTTAAATTTTGGGATCCTACTGGCAAATAAGAATCTCTCTTTACCCAACACAAACAATCCATGTGCATCGCTGGCCGACAGGTATAAATGCCTTCTTTATTTTTAGAAAATCCAATCTCCTGTTTCATGTCCATGTCGTAAAAAGCAGCTCTAGTCTCCACAAACGGCCAGTCGAAAAAGTCTCCATTGTAAGTAACAAAAACATGGGGTTTTATTTCTAATATATGATCAAAGAATCTTTGAAGCAAATTCTTCTCATCTGGCTCATTAAAGATAGTAAATTTTCCCTCAAATTCTGGTTTAGGTGTATATTCAAAGTCATCTATGTCCGATGATAATATTTCTCTATTGGTTATTAAGTATCCTAACATATAAATAAAAGAATTAAAGTACAATGTAATTAACATGAAAGCTATAATGTAAATAAATTTTGATAGATAATAATGGGATATTAAAAAAAAATACCTTGACCATCAATCATATAGGAAATCATCATTATTTGGTCACTGTTTGCATCTGGGAATTTGAGTGGTAGTTTTGTAGTTTCAATATCAAAAGCTAGAACTATGGGCTCAGGTCTTTCTATTAGGTCACTTCTTAATGTTATGATAGGGGGAGCGGAACCTCCACCTTTACTTTTAACAGTGTACCAAGAGCCACAAAATATTTTCTTATCAATTGATACTCGAACATGGTATGGGACATCATATTCTCTAAAGCGAATTATGCATTTAAAAGTGTTCTACTTACAACAGTACTATTATTATTATTATTACCTTATATCCAAGATTCTTTCCATATGATCTGCATTAGATTTAGTAGGTGCAATATCACCCTTATTAGTAAGATTATTCATTAACATTTCAGTGTAATAAGTATTAGCCTTTTCACGTTCTTTGTTTTTACGCACAGCAGGACTTATTTCTTTTCGAACCTTCATCAAATCATTTTGGTTGAAAAAGGACAATTTCAAGTATTTCTGTTTTAAGCCGATTAAATGATTGGGCTACAAAAAATGAATAATACCTTCACAATTGAAACTCAACTAGTTGCGTCAAAACTTACCAAATCCAAATCTTCCTTTTCAATTTGTTCAATTGAACCAATAGTGCCTGCAAATTTTTTCATTAAAAATTGGGAAATTTCCTGAATGTAGTCCCTGCGTGTAAGTATGTAAAAGTATGGCTTGAATGGATAAGATATTTTAAACCTGGTGCCATCCTCCTCCATGAAGTAATAATCTACGATTGCAATTAGTCTCTTATCCTCATCCAACATTTCGCTCTAAAAAGGAACACTCAATGTAATAAAAAGTTGGTTTACTTGAATTTGAGCTGGCCTTACTGCATGCATGTTTAGTAAAAAGCCAGTTCTTTCGGAGTAATCCTTCACTGTTTGAAAGCCGTATTTCAAGTCGATTGTCTCATTTTCTACGACTTGCCGAAGTCGGAACTCTGATGTCTCTTCGCTAAAAATGAAATTTAAAGATTATTTTAGTTTGACCTTAACAAATAATGGTGTACGTCACTGATGTGCTAGGCACGTGATACGCAGTGAACGTGTTAAATGAGGAAAAGGAGCAAATCAGATATAATTAATTGATATTTCAAAAGGAATGGCTCTAAAGAGAAAGAAATTAGCTAATGTAAGAAAGTTATTAGTTTTTTATTTTTTTTAATTCATTTATAAAGAAAACGTGCAACTTTTTCTTAATAATTGTTTGTTGGCAGTGAGAGCACTGGATTGGCCTTATAGATTGAAAACCCGAACAGAGAATAATGTTAGGAGATGCCACAAAGGCATTCCGGAAGATATAGATGGATCCGATCTTTATATGTCGTCAGATAAAATACGCAAGATGTATACCATTTCCAAAGGTATCACAAAAATCACCGAAGGAACATCTCGGGATAAGGACATGTCAGAGACTTATTAGACATAAGTAAAGAGATGTTGCTACACTAACAGGAGTCGATACACTGACAGGACGGTGGGACTGCTAACAGGACACTGGAAACATAGACATGCATTGGAACTCAAAGAAGACCAAATATGCAGAAAGTACGGAGGGAAAAAGGAGAAACATAAAGGTTAAAGTACATAGGGTCAACATGGCACAGATTTGTGTTACAATACTAATCTTTTATAAAGAAAACTATTACATAATATAAAATTTAAAGCTAAATCCTTGGTTTTATTAGAACCTTGACTTAATACATATTATGTATAATATATAAATAATCAAGTTAGAGAAAAATAATAAAATTCAAAATTTAATTTAATCACCGTTGTCCTGGGATATTAACTTTATCCTTCTGCTCCACTTTTTCGCTCCGTTCTGCGCGATATTTCCCAGTGTTGAGAGGCATTTTCCTGAAATTTCACATACAATAGAAAGATTGTTTTTAAAATACAAATGACTTTAACCTAAGCAAAGTTTGGCGGGCTTTTAACCAACGATTTAACATGCAATTTGACATTAGTTTTGTTGATTACCCAGTGTCTTGTTCCTACTTCTATCTTATACAAAAACATACAAGTGCCAATTTCTTATTTGCATCTAATAATCTAATGTATAGTAAAGAAATATCCCGTTGTATAAAATTTATAAATACATAAAGAAAAATTTCATACAAGAATATTTAAAACGTTTTATTTGGGAGTACATTGCAACGTTGCTCGATACATGGCAACACTACTGTCCCACTATTAGTTTAGTAACCAATCAGATGTCGCTATTTCGAATTTGAAGACGTTCAACGGCTCGATTCATTTCAAGTCGCAGTCTTAGAACTGATTTTACACAGGTGACTTTCTTTCGGACTATAATTTATAAGACTTGGACTTTTTATTCTATCAGTATTAAGGTAAGTGATATTTTTATCCCCCTTTTGTCAATTTAGTCTGCTGTCCGTAATTTTGCTTATTCTGTAATTCTTTCAAGCTCTCGTAATGTCTTTTCATGTAAAATTTGCAAATTGTTGCCAATACGGATATCTAATTTATTTATTAGCATTATACATTATATTTGTATCCAGTAGATGATAAAGATTAATTGTATTAATTCTCGATGCATACATTCTTTGGTATGTTTGATTGCTTTTCCACCTGCATCAGAGCCATCAAGTTATATACTACAGTGAAACCTCATTATAAGAGACCTGGTTATAAGAGATTCCCGCCTATAGTGGACATTTCTTGTGGTCCCGAGTACAATTCCGCTTACATAATATTATTATTTCCCAGTTATAAGAGATTCCTGGTTATAGTAGACAATTATTTTCTTTGCTCTCGATAATTCACTTATTGGGAAATAATATGTACAGTCAAAGGCAATTTAAATTTCCTCTTTTTTACACGAGTCGCGCTAAGTCTGTGAATGTACGGGAGTGCTCGTTGCTAAAGCTAAGGGTACAACTGAGATCAAATCTCGAGACCAGTCTCAGGGTGTTGTGCATTTGAGATCCCTTTCGGTCTCGCGACAGCTTCCTGAGACTCGATAGTAACTGCAGTGTCGAGACCAGGAATATTTCATGTCCACTTGAGAGTCCTGTAATGACGAAATCATTCCGTCCATAAATATAGATACCTTGAGATAAATCATTTGTACAGGCATAATACTAAACAAGCGAGATCTGTGGCTACCACTGCATTCATCACGTTGTTTTTTTAACATTCAAAGTTTCTCTCCATTTTTTGACAACTTGTCTCGTTTTATGGTCTGTTTACTTTGTTTACTTGTATTAAAGATTTTTGGATGTTAATGCCTTTAAAACTCATTAATACACGTAAAACGTAAATATAACCTTATTTACTGATCGAAAGCTGAGGGTTTCCGCAGTATTGGTTAAAATAGTCAAGCTATAAGCATTAAAATAAAGCACGATGAGAAAAAGGGAGTGTTGGGCGACGAAATGAATTAGGAGCATCTGCAATGCAATTTGAACACAGAATTCACCTCAAGTCTCCGACAGCAGAAAAATCTTCAAACATGGTCACAAAACTGGAACTGAGTCTCGCGAGCAGGAATTACATGTCCACTTGTGATCGGTGCTCTCTCGGAGACCTGTATGGACTTGTCTCCGATGCTGCTCTCAGGCCCTTATCCATTTGTGCGTCCAGTCTCGTGACTACTCTCGAGACTGTTTTGTCTCAAATGGACACTTACCTTTAGACTCATCGTCCTACAGTTGACTATATGCCTTGTAGAAGTAGCTATAGTAGAGTATTTTCCGAACATTGATTAACCGATTGCCCGAGAATAATGTGAAAATTAAAGCTGTTAATTCAGAAGCGTTTTGGAGTTTAATTTGACAGGTGCAGGATTTCTCAAGAATAACTTTTAAAATCTAAACTTTTCAAGCTTCTGAATTAACTGCTTTAATTATCACGTGCATTAACGTTCCGTCTTTGGTTTAAGCCTAGATAACTTGGTTTAAGGCTTCCTCAGGGTTATTGCCCTATTTTTTTCATTTTTTTTTCAATTGTGATATGATCGTTACATTTACAATGGATTACCGCAATGGCAATATACGCTCGTGTATGGTACATACCTCATTTTAAAGAGTACAATTTAATAACAACCACATTAGATGTATATAAATAAAGAGAAAATTTTCAATTATTTGGGATAGTTTGTCAAGATGTTTTTAATTAAACTACTTCTTTATGTTATGATGAGCTTTCGGTGTCAATAAAATATAACAAAAACAAAAATTTCAGATATACTTCTGCTGAAATAAGTTTACAAATTTAATATACAACAAAAATTTAGTATACCCTACCCCTGTTCACAAGATACCTTAATTACAAGTTAAGAGGGCTGACTAGTAAACAAACCGCACTTTTCAGATATCTCAAAAATTACTACGCGGAATATGATGAGATTTTCGCAGATGCTTGAAAACATGATTTGAAAGGTAACTACAACGCCCTTTTGGCAAAATATATACTTTTTTTTTCTTATCGATTATAGTACAAAATCTCGCTGTAGTGACACATGTTACAACATAAAGAGCATTTTATCTTTATGAAATTTTGAAAAATATTATCAAATTTTGAAGAAATCTGAAAAGTTCGAAACGGATTCAAAATTCCCGCGACGGGATAGATATACGTTGTTGTTGACGTTAGAGAAGGACGCATGCCAATGTTTACAAACAAGTTTGTTTACTGGTCAGCCACCTTAATTAAATCTTATTTACAAGTTGTCCCAGCGATGGCTTATTACGAGGACCAAAGAGCCAAAACTAGGAACCTGACTGCTAGACTAAGGCATGCCTAGATCCCTATATGAGTAACATAACAACAGATGATTAAAATACGAAAATACCTATAAGAATCCCTTCTACATACCTGCTAGATGAAACTATGTGTAGGGAAAAATAAATTGTTAGGAGGAAATCTTATTAGACGAGATTTTGTTGACAACCTAAGCAGCCGTTGTCTTGGTAACAGGTAACAAGTGACTACCATAGACAATCCACAGCATGCTTAGGTGCGGGCCAAAAGAGAAATTGTCACACTTGATAGTATAAATAAATATTTTTGTACCTAGTTAGTTTTAAGGAAGTTTAAATACGTAAGTGAAGTTGGTGCAAAGGAATTTAAGCTCGTTTAGGGTTAAACTAACCTATTGTTAAGTTTGGTTGGTGCAAAGGGACATAAAGGTTTGAAAATAAGTTAAAGAAACCTAGGGCTACTAAGACATTTAACAAACCACGTAGTTCAAAAATAAAGTACAAGCTGCCGCTTCACGGAATCAGAATTTGCATGAATCACTCAAATAACGCATAATTTGGCATTGTATAATAGTATATTTTTAATATTCCATCCCGTGCACTTCACCGACACAACCCAGTCTGTGCAAGGACTCCAAGAATAAATGTATGTATTCTTTAGGTTCTTGTTTTAAAATTTGACGTCTGTCGAATTGAGCTATGAAGCTATTGCGGCGACAGTTCTTATTCAATCACACTAGAAACAGCATGCTCCACTCTAATTCGAGTAAATGTAATCAACAAACATAATTACCGTCGTAACGTACGTACGTACGTATACGTATACGTACGTCCGTCCGTCCGTTCGTCGGTAAATTTCATATTTTAAGGAATAGGATTTCTATGGTGGGTGTGTATCGATAGTTGCGCCACTATGAAAAAATCGCATTTTAAAGAACATCAATGAGTTTTGTAAGGGAGAATTTAACTACTTGCATCAACAAATTAAAAAGCAACGAAATAAATTATTGTTTCGCTGTAATCGTTTATTTTAGCGAATAATTTGTTTCGTACCAAAGGGTCGCGAATACCCCCCGTATAAACAACTTTGAAGCTGAAAGTCGGAATTTTGACATTTCAACTCCAGCGCAGGCGGCTTACCATCTACGCAGCTGTCATTTTTTGAAGGAACGAGTCAGACGTCTTAGAGCCATATTGGGGCCTAAATATGAGCCAAACGTGTAAATTATACATTAATAGTTAGTTAAAGTCTAGCATTTTGGAGCTTTAGAGGAAATCTGGTGAATTTTCCAAAAGTGAGATTATGCGATGGAAGGTTGGATGGAACATAATCAAGAACTGTGGAATGTGCATATACGTAAATGTTATAGGAGGTAATGTCATGCAATGAAAGAGCAGAAAAAATAATAGACAATGTGTATTAAAAGCCAAAGAAACAAGTGCCTGTGACATTGATTTGATGAAATAAGTTGTCGCCATCAAGCCGATGCTGATCGAGTTTA
>JAWQRP010000903.1:0-22610 GCA_033557875.1 Quadriops clusia
AAACAAAACCTTATACACCTGAAGAAACGTTAGCATTTTATATTGAAAATGATTTAACTTACCATAAATACAATAACTTCAGAAAAATGGTAAGAGCAAAAGACGTGAACATATTTCCTACATATAATGACTTACTTGTATCAAAAAAAGCTTGCTACCCCATAGACTCCGCTATAAAGGTAACAGAAGTAAGTGCAGAAATAAGACTTTGTGGACTGTTACAGCATACTATTGAAATGATATTTTCTGCGCAAAAGGAAGTGTTATACGATCTTGAAGAAACCAATTTCAGTTTCATATTCAAATGGGGCTGTGATGGTAGTAGTGGACATAGTCTCTATAAAATGAAATTTTTTAGTGGCGAAGAAGAAGATATTGAAGGAAAAGATTCAGATATTTTCCAAATGTCACTGGTGCCATTACAATTATTTTAAAATAACAATAAAAAACATATTATTTTGAATAATCCAAGACCTTCATCTACACGATTCTGTTGACCGGTGGAGTTATTATTTAAAAAAGAAACAACAGATCTGCCTAAACAAGAAGTCAAATGGATGACGGACCAAATAAATAATTTAAAAACTTTTTCCGTGAATATTGAAGGCAAAAACTTTAACGTAACATCTCCTCATGGCATTCTACAAGGTACAAAACTACGTACAATAATGTTAATAGTATACACAATAACATTCATAAGCATTTTACATTAAAAATGTTCAATATATCGAGCTAAATAATTTTGGCGCGCTAGAATGTCCATTTGCAACACTGTGCGAGGGCGCAGAAACTACAGACCGAAGGCGCTCGAGTCCCAGAGGGGACGAAACCCTTGGCGAAACCCGACCGGGCGGAACCGGTCAAGCGAGTTCCGATCGCCCTACTTCAGAGATGGGCGAGCTGGCATTAGTCCCAAACGTCTACCTAGAGCCCAGTACTTGCGAGGGCTGCCGCCGTTCCAAGGACGCCAGCGAGACGAACCACAAAGGCCCATCGAAGAATAGAGGGGGGAGACACTCCAATCGGCGACTTACAGAGGCGCCCTGGACTGAACAATACATCGAAGGAGTGCCGACTCTCAACAAAGGGTCCGACCGGTACTCTGACGGACAATGACCATCTCCCACACAATTCATTCCGTAACTAATTCAAGCACGCGTTGCTCGATCGAGTCGCCGCAGTTTGCCGTAACAAAGTGAATACAATACCTTTTATTTTGAAAACACACACAAACCTTCAGGCCTGGCGAAGTCAATTCTGTACGAATAGTTCCCAAGTTACATCTCATTTGCAAAAGCCCAAAGATAACTCAGTTTAATAATCAACAACGAATAACCCAGCTGGGATTTATCATGCACAATTCTACCAGTCAAAATCAAACAGAATTCACTTCAACCATTAAATTCAAACTAATTCATTTTCCAAACGAAGTGAGAGATACTTTAAATTCCTAATCAAATGTTTGGTTACAACGAAAGTTCTTTTAAAATTTAGTTCAATTCAAGTTTCTTTAATCCGATTATTTTGGGTAAGGCACAGGCGAGTTTTATTGTCGCGTAGTCTGTTTCATTTCGGGATTGAGTGTTGCCATTTTTACCTTTTATTAGGGGTCGCGGGCTTCTGATTGGGATCGCGCTTCCAGTAGCTTTTAGCTAAGTTGGTTGATTACTGGGATGCCAGACAGCGGCTTTTGTTCACCCGTTTGTCCCAATTTCGTGTTCATCAGTGGGACGTTACTCGAAAATTACTGACCGTGGAGCCCCCTCAGGGGGAAAGCGAGTTATATCTAGGGTAATGTAACAACATCCTGGTGGGACTGTCCTTTTATTCCTGTTAACCACTCTTTGTTTACCTAAACGCTTAATTTCGGGATGTCGCGGGCTGCGCTGCTTTAGAACTGCGTTCCTGCCGAACCAATTAAATGTTGCCACCTAGCTTACTCGCAATTTGCGTTTAGGCCGCAGGAGATCACGATGATGAGGTGACGATTGTTGAAGGCTTTGCCGGAGATCAATTCTAAATCTTGAGTTTTTAAAGTTCGGATTTGTAGATATTTTACTACTGAGGGTCCCTGCGCTACGTCAGTTTGTGGGGCACTGAGTCGCATCATTCGCGTTTTGGTCTAGATTCGTTTTATCATAAATTTTCATAGTTAAAGAATGAAAGAGAACTTTCTTCGTAACAGAACTCTCCAAACATTAAATCATTAAATCATTAAATCATTCCAATAACTAAGTTAAATGCAAACAGTTAAAATCACACAAATCATACACACACAGAGACGCATGAACGTCTTGACATTTCAATTGATTTCATTCTTCATTAAATTTTCACTTTGCTTACTCTCAATAACAGATGTCACCTTAATGGCGTTTAATTTTCTTTGACGTGACCTTTGCCTACCAATTCTGGGATGCTACGAAAACAACGAAAAAAGGGTTCCTACCAAATGCTAGACGATCACAGGTAATTTTGGCCAAATAGAGTTTCGGGTTGATTTGAATCTCCCGCCATTTCCGCTTGCGGAATGTTTAAATAAGTGCCGCTATAGCGCGCATCAGCGAGGTATCCCCCCAAACGTCACAATATATATATATATATATATATATATGTCAAGCCGTCACTTTGACTACAAAATAGTTCGTGTAGCCAGTAGATTGGACTCATTTGGTATTTACGGGCTCAGCGCCACAAGTTTCAGTCCTGAAGCCATCAATTTGGCCTTAAGCGCCATAATGACCGTTTACCAAGCAGTTACTTTGAACTCAAACTTATGAACCTGTAAAGGCTAAATGTGAGCCCACATTGACTCAGGTATTAATTAAGTTTATGGGCTCACGATGACTTCTGATACTTAAAATAAAAAATATGGAGTGGTCTCCACTCGACTTTCTCGCATATTTCTAAGTTGCACTAGACAAGATAAGACAGATTCAAATTTGGATTCAGAGCGATTTTTGAATAATTTTGTTATTATACACACATGCATATTTAAAAAAATAGATAAAAAAGATTACTTCCGGTTGGACAGTTGTGCTAAAATTACATATCTGTGAGTGTTTTGTTATTTCTGAAGCTGGTACAAAATTTTAAACAAATACCTTCAAGCAAAAGGGCACTTTACTTGAAAGAGTTTCACTTCCGTTTCAGGTAAACTACCACTTCCGGTTGAGGGATTAAGCTAAAATTTGATATCTGTGAGTTTTTCGTTATTTCTGAAGCTGGTACAAAATTTGAAACAAATACCTTGAAGCAAAAGGGTACTTTACTTGGAAGAGTTTCACTTCCGTTTCAGGTAAACTACCACTTCCGGTTGAGGAATTAAGCTAAAATTTAATATCTGTGAGTTTTTCGTTATTTCTAAAGCTGATACAAAATTTGAAAAAAATATCTTGAAACAAAAGGGCACTTTACTTGAAAGAGTTTCACTTCCGTTTCAGGTAAACTGCCACTTCCGGTTATCCGAATTAACCCTAAAGTTGATACGAGTTTACTTTTTAGCTCAAATGACTACATACCAAATTTCATCTATCTAGCTCAAGTCGTTTTTGAGTTATCGTGTTTACACACAGACACACACACAGACAGACAAAAAAGCAAAAAAGGGCCAAATCGACTCAAAATCGCTCACAACGTCGAGAATCATCAAAATCTCAAAAAATTTTTTTCGCATGATCACTATACTTTCTCTGCGAGAAAGTAAAAAAACGAAGGGAACCAATCCGTTAACCCTGATATAATATGTAAAAATGATACAATTTGATTATTTTTATGGTTGGCATACTACTACATACTTGAATAAACAAATACAGTAAGATTCAGCAGTATACGTTTTATATTTTCTTTCCGGAAAGCAAAAATACATTCGAAGCGAGCACTTAAATATCTATCTGTTTGGATACAAAAGATGTTTTCTGTGACCAGTTTTAGAAGCAAATCCCTAATTCGCCTCGGTCTATAGGTAAACGCCTACAAACTCTGAAATGCTTAAATAGTTGTGAAAACATTTACAAATTAGTATTTAGAATTTGGAAGGCTTGATACTATTTCTGTAAACTACATGTGTCCAAATTGAAAATTTTTAAACATAAATTCACAGCCACTTTCTATTGAATGCTTATCTATTATCAACAATTATACAGATTGTAAATTGTGCGTGTCAATGTTATAGTAGCAAGGTAATTAACATAGTGAATTTTTACGATATGGCTAGCGCGTTTTAAGCTGGAATGAGGAGAGGGAGTCGCAAAGGCACCAATCAATGAAATAATGTCCATTGCGCCAGCGCGGCACACCTGATATCCCTGTATCGGACCTTTGAGATGAATATCTCGTGCTCTTCACATCTACACGCAATTATGTGAAATTGTTGCTTTATTAATAATAAAAAATTAACAGGCTTTCTCTGGAACAATAGAAAACCTAATGTAAAAGAAAGTATCGAATTACGTACGAGTTGGGAAGGTAAGAAACGGCATGGACTTGATTTCCTGTTATCCGTCAAGCATTGTTGTGATATTGTTACCCTTAATATGATTGTTGCCGTTAACATAAATATATGTTGCTTATGTCGTGCGAAATGAATAACAGTTCAAACTTGTGAACAGCTTTATGTGTTGAACACCCTATCCTCCCTTTCAGCTAACACTTCTTTGGCGCAATTAACGGCGCACTCAGTGGAACTACGTTGCATGTCCTCCTTTTAAGAGACATGCTTCTTTGAAGGGACACTTCATTTTTACGAGATTCTCTGATTAGTTTTTAGTTGATGTCTTCATTGTATCATAAACTGGATTTCATATCAAATTGTTTGTACAGTTTATTTAGGCGAAATAAATATTTTCGTTTTTGTTTTACACAAGCCTTCAGAATATGTTATTAGGGAATATTTCGACTACATATACAATATGAATAGCATTTTAACTACATGTATGTGGATTTTTGCAATGCTTTGTAAATAAATAAACACTAAAATATTTAAGAATATTTTACATTTGTAACTTTGCTATAATTTTGTGATAAATAATAAAAATAGAGAAACTTTCTTTTTCATTCTTTGCTTTAGATTCTCCCACCTCTCTGTGCATGATTTTCGCAATAATGCTGCTGTGTTTATATTAAGCTTTAAATATCTATTTGTGTATGCACTAATGAACATCGACACCAATTTTAGATAAAATTTAATGTTCCTGAAATTGCAAAACGTGTGCAATATCTGTTGAATTGATGTGCACATTGAAAATAATTGCGACCATGAAAAAGAATCATATTTTTCCCCTTAATTCTGATGACACCTTATTTTGTTTGCATTACAAACGATCTTAGCGTGTAATTTTGTATACATATATTTTATTTTAATTACGTTGGTTAGAGCTCATTGGTACCTATTCTATTCGACATTGCTATATAACAATATGGTTATACAACAGGGGTGGACATACTACATGATTTTAAAAGAGTGAATTATAAAAAAACGCGGTCTCTTTTGCGGATCTAAGAGACGCTGAAAAAATGCCGTCATTTTTTAGAATTCAAACATTAAAAATCACCCGATACATGCGGGCACAGAGAGCCGCAATCCGGTTTTTTATAGGTATCTTATAAAGAGCCGCACAAATTCAAAAATTTTAATTACTAATTCCATATTTTCACACGTCACATAGATATATTTTTTCGGTAGTAATCGCATAAGTGCACTAATTTTATCGGTAAATTCACGACTGCCTGTTGCTTAGGAACGAAGAAGAGTGCAAATTTGACAAGCATTGAAAACCCGACAGCCCGAAGGACTGGAGGGTTTTAATTGTCAAATTTGCACGATTCTCGTTCCTAAGCAGGAGGCAGGAGTGAATTTACCCATAAAATTAGTAGCACGAATGCGATTCGGCTAGATTATTTTGCATCTCCAGTACATATTAAATTTTCTTCATTTTATTAAATACACCTACATATAAATACATATTGCCATATCTTTTATTTTGAAGTTTATTTGACGTTTAAATTTTTTAAAGCACCGAAAGACAGAAGTATCTAAAAAACTGAACTGTGTCGCTAGGAGAAATCAACAGGGTATTTTATCAGTGTAATCACTGATAAATGCACACTAGCTAACCAATCAGAGGCTGTTATTCCATGAGATGCAAAATAATCTGTTTTATTTCTTGATCAATAATTTTTAACTTTTTTGGGTTTTGACCTTATATTAAATTTAAATTATATATATATACAGGGTGAGTTTTTAAAAGTGTTACAAGTCGATATCTCCAAAACCAATTGAAGTATTTGAATGAGACTTTAGGACGGGAATGAAGGTCCAGGGGAAAAAAATTTGACATATGTTTGATATTCCCCCCCCCCCTCTTATTTTGACAGGAGAGGGGTAACTTTGAAATCTCAAATGGAATGATGTAATTTTTATTTTGAAATTCGAATCTATGACAAAACATTAAAAAACATCGTTTAATTTGCGTTACGGGTTACGATTTTATTAAATAAGTAAAATGTCATCGCACTGACTTAGTGCATCAGGTTCCGCGTTCTAAACTCATTCAGCCACGGCATTGATTTGTCTGATTGGAATGGGGAGGTGCTTTCATGAGTGGCAGTAATTTCCTCTACATCCTCCCAAAAGTAGTATCACATCAATCTCAATATTATAATTTTGTGTCACTATTACACGGAATTAAAATGGAAAACGAAACTAATTGACAGTTAACTATGCTAACATTGTTTTTTTTATTATCCAAAATCGGCTACCACTTGTTTTTTTGAACACCTACATATTTCCAATGCTGGAACCTATTATTGGGACTTCGACTCTTGGGAAACATGCACCCCCTCCCCCCCAATTTTATGCCGCTCCCGATGAGGCGCTGGACATTTTTACTTTCTCGCAGAGAAAGTCTAGTGATTTTTTGAGATTTTGATGGACCTCGACATTTTGACTGATTCTGAGTCGATTTGGCCCTTTTTTGCTTTTTTTGTCTGTCTGTGTGTGTGTAAACACGATAACTCAAAAATAACTTGAACTAAGTAGATGAAATTTGGTAGTAGTCATTTTAGCTAAAAAGTAAACTCGTATCAACTTTTGGTTTAATTCGGATAACCGAAAGTGGTGTTTACCTGAAGCGAAAATGGAACTCTTTCAAGTAAAGTGCCATTTTGCTTCTAGGAAATTGTTCCAAATTTTGTAGTAGCTTTTGAAATAATAAAAAATTCACAGACAACAAATTTTAGCACAATTGCTCAACCGGAAGTGGTATTTTTTAACATTTTTTTAAATGTGCATATGTATATATGAAGCATTCGGATGTAAAACCTGTTAACTACATAGCATTTCCATGCTAGTTAACAGGTTTTACACCCGAACGTTTCAATTATTCAAAAGCGCTCTGAATCCTAATGTGAATCTGTATGTATAGTACACTTTAAAATTATGCGAGAAAGTCAAGTGGAGACCACTCCATATTTATTCCAATTAGGAAACTTACCGTCGCGGCTGGGTTTCAAATACGGGACCTCTCACATTAAATGCCAGCGCGCAGTGACTTGACAAACAGGCTACTGTAACGATATTTTATTTATTTAATAAAGTCGTAACCCGTAGCGCAGATTTTGTTATAGATTAGAATTTCAAAATAAAAATTGCATCATTCCGTTTGAGATTTTAAAGTTACCCCCTCTCCTGTCAAAATAGGTGGTGCGGGGAATGTCAAACATGTCAAAATTTGTCCCCCTGGACCTTCCTTAACCACCCTAAAGTTTTATTCTAATGCTCCAATTAGTTTTGAAGATATCGTCTTGTAACACTTTAAAAACTCACCCTGTATATTTATATATATATATATTTATTTATATTACGGTCTGATCTATATGCTTATATAAAATTAGTAGTTTATGTATCTAGGAGTTTAGGCCAATAAAACAATGTTTTTTTTATATATGTTAACGCTTAATGCACGTTTATTAAACACCTAATATTTCGTCGTAGTATTACGACTTCTTCAGAGGTACCTACAATAATACAATCGTAAATGAAACAGTATTCAACAGATCTACTGGTATGTAACTTACAAAATATGTGCTCACAATGTTAATTAAAACTTAAATTAAACTAACCAACCAACACGCTTTACACCATTTGTCATTCAACATAAATACAACTACACCTCTACCTCAACTCCAATGCGCAGGTCTGATGTAGAGCTAACGCCGTTACCATTTAATGCGGATTGCCGTCCACGAAATTCAACTTCTTCTTATTTCTTGTCTCAATCTTTCCTTGTGTAAATCTATTAAAAATGTATAGATTGTACTTAGTTTTTCAATGTCCTTCTTGGAATTCATACTATTTCCGTTAATTTGAATGTAGCACATTTCTAAGAATAGTCGTTTATTCAGACTTCCTTCCATTCTTAAAATTCTAACATTTTCATAGTCAACTTCATGTTTAGTTTCACTTAAGTGCGATGACAGTGCACAGGCATTTGGTTTTACTCTGGCATCACTTTTATGTTGTGTAAGCCTTCTTCTTAACATCTGTGATGTCATTCCTACATAATCCAAGTCACATTCACATTTTAATTCATACACTACGTTGCTTTTGTCTAATTTATCAACTTTATCCTTTAAGGCACTGAAAAACAAAGAATTGACGGTTTTGTTATTATAGTTTGCAATCCTTACATCATATTGCTCTGCTATTTTTCTAATTTTTGGCGTGATTTCTTCTATATACATTAATCTTCTGTATGTTATTGTAGTTTGCTCTTCTATCTCTTCTCTACTTATCTTCTCTTCTTCATCTCCATTCTCATTTCTGTCTCTTATACGTTCTTTTCCACACAACATTCGTTTTAGCAATTTATAAAAGTGATGCCAGAGTAAAACCAAATGCCTGTGCATTGTCATCGCACTTAAATGAAACTAAACATGAAGTTGACTATGAAAATGTTAAAATTTTAAGAATGGAAGGAAGTCTGAATAAACGACTATTCTTAGAAATGTGCTACATTCAAATGAACGGAAACAGTATGAATTCCAAAAAGGACATTGAAAAACTAAGTACAATCTATACATTTTTAATAGATATACACAAAGAAAGATTGAGACAAGAAATAAGAAGAAGTTAAATTTCGTGGACGGCAATTCGCATTAAATGGTAACGGCGTTAGCTCTACATCAGACCTGCGCAATAGAGTAGAGGTAGAGGTGTAGGTGTATTTATGTTGAATGACAAATGGTGTAAAACGTGTTGTTTAGTTAGTTTAATTTAATTTTAATTAACATTGTGAGCACATATTTTGTAAGTTACATACCAGTAGATCTGTTAATCACTGTTTCATTTACGATTGTATTATTGTAGGTACCTCTGAAGAAGTCGCAATACTACGTCGAAATATTAGGTGTTTAATAAACATGCATTAAGTGTTAACATATATAGAAAAAACATTGTTTTATTGGTCTAAACTCCTAGATTCATAAACTACTAATTATATATATATATATATATATGTATATATAGGTATATCGACAAAAACAAGCTGATTTCGCTGTTATTATTGAATTTTATGCAGAATGTGAGAATTAGCACAAACTGTATGCTGTAATACAGTTTGTTAGTCTAAATCAGGGGAGCTGAATTTATTTGTGCGTATATGTGACAGCGGTTGTTAACCCAATAAATTAGTATGCGAAGAGTATTTATGACCCAATGACACAACTATTAGCCACAAATGAGAGCCCGTAAATATGCATATGCTAAATCGGAACGGTGACTGCAATTTAATAGCCGAGTACGGGCCGAGTTCCGGTCAATCAGAAAACAATTCAGACCACTCAAACTCAGAATGTATCACGCAATGGAATTGCGTATTGCAGCTAACGAACCTACAATAAATTTTCATTTAGGTCAGTGGGTGCAATACTTCGCTTCCATTATATTGTTAAATTTATTAACGTAATCCCTAACTTGATATCGCATGAACCCTTCCGCATCTGTGTTGTCATAAAGTTTCCCGAGGTGAAGCATGATGGGAATAACTGTATCGGTCCTGCGCTTTAATAGTAAACACATCTTAATTACTAACAACATTTGCGAAAACGAATGAAATAATAATACCTATACTCATACGAAGGTAACATATATGGTCATGTTGTGGGAGGATAATGAGCGGAGAGCAAATTTGCCAAGAAGAGTCTGAAATACGAGCCGCTCTAATGCGAAACTTCGCCAGGGAAACAATAAATACATTTTCTCTAACGACCGTTTCTTGATGTAATAGGAAGTTAGCCCGAGGGGCCTCTGTTAAAGACATAATAACACGATCTGTTACCTGCTTTGTGCGATTTTATTGTTAATCAATCAAAGTTTTGATGGGTGCTTTGCAAGATATTAATTTATCTAGAGCGATAATGAATTGGAACGTAATAATGTTCGAAGTGACAAGCATTGAATCGAATATGTATTATGAATAATTGTTTCATTAAGGCGGCGACAATGGCAACAATTTTTACTTGTTTACAACAAAATAGCAAGAATTCTAAAAATCCCACAGGTACGTAACGTATACAGTAAGGAGACCTAGAAAAAGTTAAGTATCTGGTCGCATTACTGGTAAACCAGAGCCATCACGATCGCTAAACTGTTAGAACAACATACTTTGTATCAATGATTGTCCGGGTTATGGGCATGACTAGCTGAAAGTCTTAAAACGCGGATAGTTGACCATATCAACGAGTATTTAAAACGGAACAGGCCGTTTATTTACCAGAAGCGTTGTGCATTGTAGATTCGAGGGCACACGCAGACGAATTGGCGATCTCACTCGCGTTTTTGATTTTTTTTCGCGAAGCACAGGCAGAAAGAGAAAGAGCAAATGCTAAGGCAAATCAGATTCAACAACGACCGTTGTTTATATTATCCATCATTATCCAAGCTGCGATGCAATGCAACGCATCACAACATCTGTTCGGCCGGACAGCGAGAGTGATGCCGTTAGTAAATCACATTTATCTTGGAATTTTTCCAACGTCGTGTTTACTTTCGGTGTACGTTTTCTATTATGACGTTCCCCGGCGAACGGCAAACTGCTCTTGCTGGAGGTACTCACATGCCATCGGCATTGATTAGATAACGTGCAAAAGCCGAAGGCTTTGTTAGCTCATTGCAGTCACTCATTCACTCACAATCAGCGCAAATGTAAAAAATACAAGGAAAATGAGTTGGTAGATACATCTGGAAGGCTCAGTGTCTCGCAGTTGGTTGTTGTGCATTACGTTATTTATATTCAGTGTCGGGAACAGAAAAAATGCAGTTTACTTTGCGAATATTTTTCATTTGGTATCATACTTTAAAATTTAGTACTTATGCTGACGCCACAGTGCGGAATATTAGGTCGTATATCATTTTTGCGAATGGCAACGGTGCATATGCCCCCAGCCAGCCTGCACGCGAACTAAAATTATTAAACTATAATTTGGAGAGCGCGGATAGAAATTAATTAAATCAGCAGCAACGTTATATCGTTTGAAATAATGCCGTTTGAAGCATTATAAGTGGTTCGCAGTTGTACAACACACATAGTAATTAATCACGCGCATAATTTGGCGAAATGAAAATCGCATTAGTTTGCAGGGTGGCCGACCTGCTCAATTGTGCGAGGTTCAGTTTGATTGCCTCGGATTACCTCGCATCGCCCCATCAATTGCCTTGACTGGATCTCCGACATCCTTCCGCCCGCTCAGAGATGAAGCATAAATAAAATTAACGCAATAATTAATTATCCACTAGAGATACAGTAGGAGGACACAGACCTTCTTTCAGTTATTATAAACAGAATATAACCTAGAGTGAGTCCTGTATGTGCATGTACATACACTTATACCTACATATTTTAAGCGCCTAAATTAACGGTCATCAAATCATAGGTAATCAATTGGATAAGATTAATGATCCTCGAGCGCAAGTTCGTTAATACAACGCACAACATGTATCATCGTAATACTATGCACATTCAACGGCGACCAACGAACGGTCCAACTGACCGACCAACGGTCCAACCATCAAGGAAACCTCAAGAAAACGTACATTACTGAATTTTTATTGAAACGCCAGCTATTAGTGCACGGTTAATGTTTGAGGTTGGGTTCGTGAAGAGCGTTTCCTCAAAAAATACCCGGCCAGCACACAGTGCAAACCTTTCGATCTACTGTGATTTCTGGGCTATTAAAGGCCGCACACACTCGGACGAAGAAGCAGTTTAGCGCTCGCGATGCGAACGTGGCTTTCCAAAATCACGAATTCTCCATATACATCGCATGGTAAATACATAGTGAAGAAAAGTACACCAGGCGGAGGCAAAATGGCGTACTTGTGTACTTACGAAGAGAATACCTGGGAATTTCGTGTAGGTATAAAAGTGATTTCCTGGGGCTGGAATTGTTCCCAAAGGCATTTGTGTTCTACAGGACATATTAATCAAATTTGAATATTCAACATATTACTTTATAATTCAATTTTTTTTCACGCCACATGGTAAGTCATCAGAAGACGCAAAAAGGTTTTCCAACACCATTTTTCTCCGACGCACGGTTTGTCTGCTTGCTTGCAATATTAGTACCTATTTATCAATTGAAGCATTTTTGTGGGATGATATAAAATAAATTTTCTGTTGGAAATTAAAATAGGATTTATAATTTATAAATACATTTCGAATACTTAATATAGTGCCCAAGGTATAGTGAAAATATCGTTTTCAACCCTATTCTTTTAGAGGTGGTTTACAAGAATGTAAACTGTGGTGATTATGTAAGATTATATGGGCAATGAATAGTATCAATAAGAAAATTTCTTCCTTAGGCTGCGACTTATGATAGTAACGTATGCCACTTTTTCTATTATAAATTGAACGAGGATTTAAAATCTGCAATGAAATTTCAAACAGTCCCACCAGTGTTCAAATGACTAAGTTGTGCCCGAACTTTCACATTCTTAAGTTATTAACTTTGAGAGGTTGCATCGAACTTTTTTCCTTCAATTGATGAGTACTAAATGTGATATAAAGGGACAGGTTGAATTTTGAAAGCGCTTCTAGAAGCGATCGCTTGGACTTCAAAATTAATTCGTTGGTTTAGGAGTGCACGATCAGTTCCAGATGTTTATGACTATAGTCTATAGTCTATAGTCTATAGACTCGAATACTTTATATCTGAAAGCAAAAACGTACGTTTGGAGGAGAAAACCTAGGTCATCTTTTTACAATTACTGGACGCATTAAGAGGTCAGAGCTGGCAAATTATAGAGCAAAGCCAGCGGAAAAAATCCGAGAAACGCGGAACTCATTTGTTATCCCGAAGAGGTAATGAGGAGGTGCTGAAACTTATCCGACTCTCGCACTTTCAGGTGTAGGCATATTCATCAAACTAATGGCAAGGATAATTAAATTAACTTATAATATTATATTTGCTTTGGGGTGTGCGTGGGGTTGGGACCCGACTCGTCGGAGCGAGTGGGCGTCTTCATCTTCACGTTCAGCAAATTATTAAAGCATTTCGTGTGGGACGGATGCTTGTCGCCTTCCTTTTACGTAATAATGATTATAATAAACTAGTAGGTAAACTCACTTATTTTACGCAAAATGCAATGTTAAGCAAAAAATTCGCCCAAGGAAAGGCTTTTCATCTGCATTATATTTTTGTTAAAAAGTAGGTATTTACATTTATGTGAAAATACATAATGGAATATCCTGTTAACTGCAAGTACGTACGTACACACAATACCTATTCAAAGTGCAGACAAATTAACCTTTACCTTGCATCTTCCAACCTTTTGATTACAGTTACACATAGAAATAATACCTATTAAGAAACGTGGGAAGAAATTGATATTCCTGATATATTCAAGCTGCGTTTATTTGCTCGCGTTGTTGTGCGAGCTTGATAATTATCCAGCGCGTAACATTATTCAAAATATTTAAAACAAATCATGGATACCGGAACCTAATTATTCAGAGGAGTAGCTCCGTGTAGCAGTAACAGTGTGCTGTGTGCTCTGTGCCGGGCGCACACTGTGCGTTGTTTACTTCTGGTTACACGAGTATGCAGATGAATACACTCGACCGAGCCGTTATCATTAAAACAAATTATTTTGCGTAATGTGTGGGAACTCTGTTCCAGTTATCACACCAGATCAGGCGTACAGCTATTAATTATCTCTGTAATAATTGATAGGGAAGCTACTTCCCTGTAGTCGTTGCCTTGCAAAGACTTGCGACCAGGGAAAATCTTATTAACAAATTGCACGAAACGCAAACTATACAGCTAAATATACACTAGTTGGATATAATAACCGCAATTTAATACTACATAATATTAAGTCTAACTAATTGCTACTGCATATTGAAATAGTATCTTATTAGTGTACAAATCCGGTGCGAGGCTGGGTCGTGCATAAATCACGGGTAAATAGTAAAACTGTCTCTATCGTTAATGTCTATGTACACTCGACGCGATAATAATTGATTCCCTAACAATGGGAGATTTGTTTTGACTGTGAGGCGGTGTCTTGAGGCAATAGCCTAAGTAAAATCTCCTGTTGTTAGAGGTTATTTATTATCGCGTTGAGTGTACATAGACATTAACGATAGAGACAGTTTTACTATTTAACTACACCCATATTCTTGATTCCCATACAATCTTTTTGTTGAATTCTTCCGTAATAATTTTCATAAAATTCGTTATGATTAAGTCGCGACAACTCGTGTGTAAGAGAGTTTCTTACATAAAACCGAGTACACACAATAGGAAAAGAGTCATCAATAAAATATTCTAACGACCAGTGAACTACAAAATTATTCATGAGATTCATTACCTTACCTTTTTAAATAAGTCGCCGCGAAATGTCGGAAACAAGCACCTAGAAACAAAGTAAAATAATATTACTAAAGGGAACATATATATATATACATACTTAGTGATAACATGTAAACCTATAAAATGAATAAATTCTCAAAATTATAGCTATCCACAGGTGTTCGCTTGACAAGAGTGAGTTGTAAAGTAAAACTAAAATTACTTCCTCCCAGAATAAATAGCAAGGGCTATTTGGTTACATGGATAATCTTGTATGTAAATGTTATGTTATTAAATATTATGTTCGCGCACTAATGTCCAGGATATTCCGTGTGCTTTAAGGATTATGACAGGATTAACGATGTGTAGAGAGAGAATGGAGGAGAGTAGGTGCATTCTCTGTTTGGGAGAGGGATGGAGAGCTAGCGTACGTGTGTGAGTGCTGCTTCAGGGCCCCCCTATTTGTTTTAACGCGCCTTCTGCATTTATTCTCAATTGAAAATAATTTTAAAAGGATTTCGTGGAGTTAATCCCTGACACGATAAAAAACGAGACTGCAGTTAATGAGTATTCATTTCAGCTGGGAGCTCGGCTTAAGTAATACATTACCTCGCGGGGCATAATTATCGACTCGATTCAGACCTTAAATCAATTACTTAAGTAACTAATAAATTCGATTAACACTTTAAGGACGTGGGAGTGAGCAAATAGCGATTACTTTAATCGACTCTGACGTCTCAGACCCATTAACATACATGAATTATGTAGATTTTCCAGAGCATAGAACAAAATCCTATTCAGGATGATAATAATCCAATCTTCTATTTTTGGCCAAAGAAGATAATAAGTATTTTAATTAGTTTTTTTAGCAGTGAATGATATACATATATTGTAGAAGTGAAGAGTGCAAGTGACTTTGTATGTACAACTAAAGTGCGAGAAGTGACCGCTATGCAGCATCAGCTATGTAGCATCAGCTTTGTAGCTTCAGTTATGTAGCACCAGCTTCGTGGCATCAGCAGCTTCAATGCAATGGCAAGTTTATGATTAAAGTTTACAGCTATTAAGTCTCGTGTAATTTGCAGAGAGCTTGGTCAAGGCGACAACTGCTACCAGAAAAGCCAGCAGAGAAATTTATTACGTGACGTTTGTCATTCTCGGCGACTTTATTTTTCATTTTTGAGAGCCACGAGCTTGAAATCCAGTTTCCTGCGCCGCTCGACCTTCGACTCAATAAACCTTATTACGTATATTCGTTTAATGCCGTCACTTCTAAAGAAGCCATTTTAATTATTGAATAAACTGGTTTACTTGCTGGTAATTGTTGCATCTACACCTGCAATCTGCGATCTTAGTTATATATTGCCCTCTAAGTTCAGTACTTGCACTGACTCACTGTAGTACCAGAACGAGCAATAAAGTGATAAAAGATGATGAAGGATTACTTGAATACCTACATTAACGCGGAAACGAGAAAAAATTGGGACAAATAATTTTTAAGGAAAGCAATGAATCACGTGAGTGGTAAGACAGGATGACAAGGAATCTGAAAGACAATCAGGAAGATAAATCCTCGTTTCTTGCGGATTCGATTGACCAACGGCCTCCCACATAGTGCTCCAGTTTGTACACAATCTGTTGTAGTAGGTACAAATAGCTTTCCTCGGTTTGACTACCTATTTGATAAACAGCTCAGTATGTCTTTCTGTTACCCAATCTTATTCTGGAATACATTATGCCGTACCATACTCCATGGTGAAATACCTCTGCTGAATACATAAGAGTTAACGGCAAAGACCACTGCTGATTTTCATTCTTCAGGAGTATACACATAGGAACTACTAACATAAATTCGCTCTGGACGTGGGTCTCGCTGCACTTCTGTCTTTTCCTGGTCGGCAATATTTGCAATTTTTAACGAACCGGTGCGATATTGATGCGATTGACCGCTATAAACCAAACGAAGCAAGGGTGTTGTATTTCATAAGGAAATACATTGCTATAGTAGAGCTAAAATTTGACCTTATACATCATATTAAGAAGGATTACATGATAGATTATTAGATGTGTACTATTAGATAAAAGATGTTACATCACAGCCATTTCATGTAATGTCATTGTAAAAGATAGATAAGGATCTAACAAGAGTGAAGCGATGCACAGGACAGCCCACATGTGTCCAACACTGAAGATATGCAGCCCAGCGCATATACTCTATTAATTATTCAAGAATGCCATGCGAATAAAAAAATTACCGATTAACCGCTAGCCTTCTCCTCAACAGTTCGCAAGACTGCTAAGACGAAGGCTGCGTGCAAGAATAGCAAGAACTTGACACACGCACGGCCATTCTGGGAAATTTGTGTGCTTCTTCTACATACAATTCCTATAATACAATGCCATGCATCGCATTCTTACTGTACATGTAATTATTGTGGCGGCCGAAAAAACGGGACACGAGCTACAGGCAGAGAAAACCGACGAGAAAAACAACGGCCTGAGAAAAGCAAAGTTACTGATAATTCGAGAAAGTTATCGCCTTCGTTGAATTGCTTCATTTTCTTGTATACATGTACCAATGTTACAAATAAATTTCTGTGAAATTGTGGAATTACGAATCCGTCCCATAACAAATTATCCAATAGCTAACTGAAACGGTAAAAAGATGCAAAAAAGTATCGCAACCACGTGCTAGGAAATATTTTTTAGAATAGACGCCATAATGCAACGCATCGTGCACGTTTTCACTTTTATTTTTACTTAATGAAGCTCACTCTCCTAATGAGTTCCACTAATTATGTCTAACCAAAAAAATATTTCGGCTTAATATATGTCGGTCCACGAGGCAAAAGCATTAACATATGACCTGACGCGTTATTAGGCAAGGTAAGCCGCTAGCGGCATTAAAGAGGTCCTAAAAAGAGTGCTGCTCCACAACACTACAATTTTATAAATTAATGATCCTACCAGAATCTGAAGATTGCTATTTTGCCAGAGTACGGCGCTCATCGTGCTCGCTTTTTTTATGATACACTTGGTAATAAAATTATTTCGTATCAATTGAGCAATTTCAGATATCAACAACCGCTATATGAAATTTGTTCATGAAATTGATGTTCTAAACGCAATACTCAACATTTTTTTGCCGGCATGGATAATTGATTGTTTCATCGACTTGGCTTAATTGGGCTTAATAAGCTTAAATCGCTTAAGGTTAGTTTTTTCCTACTCCCATTTTCTAATCATGCAGCAACCTTATTCTGTATTATTCAGTAAATAACTCTTTAAATCTAGTTATACTTACCTAGATGTTGAAATTGTAATTTCCCATGGTTTATTTAATCAATCAAATATTTATATTAAGTATTAAAATATGAAAATGTTATACTCTGGCATAACCGTAATACAATATTCTAGATACAGCCTCTCGTTGTATCTCTATATACACACCCTCGATATAAGTTTTTCTCACAACAGTAAGTTCTTATCTCCCCCTATAAATTTTTTACGAGCTCTTCATAAAATAAGTTATAGGTTCGCGGCCTGAAAGGCTGAAGCACTTGCCGTTTTTGTAGTCACCATATTTCCGGACTGAAATCGCAAAATTAAAGCAAAATAAGCGTTTATCTCGCGCATGTAAATTAGATCATTGATCGGGTTCTTATTCGCAAAATAATGGCTAATTTGTATGCGTTCTGGTTCGCGCCGCTTTATGACATTATATAATACACTTCCTGAGCGCTGCCGAAGCTGAGGTCTCCTCGAGTGAAAGTGCTCACAACGAGCACAAGCTCAAGTACATCTGATGTTCATAATATTGCAAGTAAACTGCATATAATGGGCGGTTTTGCTCTCAATACGGTTATGAGTTAATACGGCTATTGACCCTCCGACATGTCAGTTCGTCGTCTGCCACCTTGAGGCTACGGAATAACAATCGCTTTGAATAATTCGAGGTTTTTAAAGCCACCATCATTTTTCATGGCGAGCCGGTAAAGCACCTTACTTCCAAATCGACCTGCAATTTTGATGCTAACGTGTAATCGGTAATTGTCCGGAACTAACCCGCTTATAAGTAATATGTGGTAACATTACTCATAAATCACAATTTTAAACACGCTAAGTTTAATTCCTGCCCCTCCACCGGCATAAGGTTGCCGTTCATCCATACGTACGTTACGTATCCCATAATAAGTTTGGACTTCCTAAATACCGGTCAATAACGCATGTGTCGCAATTGCCTTCTTAAGTTTGTTGAACCGTGTAAGGAGATGATTTCATGGCTACGACATTGGAAATGCAACAGTTCTTCTTTTAATTACCGGCCAGTCTTTGACCATATTTATCTTTAATGCTAGGACACGATTGCTGCAGGAGTAGAGTTGAAAAACAAGTTAGATACCAATCGATTTTTAAAAATTTTACCTAGCCTTATTAACAACCGCCTTACGCAATACCTATATCAACGGATTTGTCTCAATGCCATACACGTTTAACGTACCTTACAATAACTAAAGCAACTTCAAAACCGTTATTATACATCTAAGCATGCTTCCATGCCTGTTATACTACCAGAGGTAATGCAATGCAGTTTAGAAAACAAACAACAATTAAAACTGTATTATCGCTTTTTATTTATTTAGTTCATAATAGAATCGTGGCTTATTCATAAGACTTAACTTTACCTCCGTAATTGAACTTTGCAATTCCAATTTTTCTTTGTCTTTGGCTCGTCTCGCTCAGAGCTATGGAAGGTCCGTTATCCCGCTCCTTTTTTTGCAAGAAGTGACGCTGATGAGTGCGAATGCATTTATTTGGGAAGTCAACGATTTCGATCCCGACGGTCACGAAAGAGGCGAATATTCGGGACAACCATGTCATTAAAAACTTATTTCCGGCTCGCAGTTTGTTCAAATTCGAAATCCGGAGGCGATTCTAGCTTGCCGTTGGTTTAAATTTAAATTTCAAGATTTGTACACGATAATGAGAAAATCGGGGTTTAATGTAAAGATAAAAAAACGTTATTTGCTTCTTGGGCGTCCTCATTTTAGTTAGAAAATCAAATCACAAAATTAAATAATTGTGGAGTCGTGTCTAGTTCTGTCTCTTTACTGACCTACATTCATAAGTAGGTAAGTATCTAAAATTTGTGATTCGTGATGATTCATGAGATCGTTGGGAATAAATCGTTTTACTGAAGCATCGTGTCTTTTTATTGTCTGAGTGTGGTCTTATTCAAATTAAGCTTTATACGAATCTTTTGTAACGACTTTGCCTTAGGTTAGGTTTATTGTAGGTGTATCTTATTGTGCTCTGGTCTATCATGCGTTTCGTTGTTTCGGCCTTTTGTTATCGTTTCATTTTTTTGGCACTTTGAACTTCTTATTTTAGTGGATTCGCCTAGTTCAAGTTGCATTTTTACTTTCTTCTAGTATCATCTTTGTATTAATTATAATTTCGTTTACATTGCAGAGTTTTATCGATATTGTATTTTGAACGTGCATCATCACCATCGGTGTTACTTGGCCAAGGATTTTGCGTGGGACAGTAAGTGGAATGTCCGAAACCCGACAACGCGTCTGGGTACCGTTGGTCCTCTCTAGATCTAAGTTAGGTAGACTTGACCGTTTATTGACATTCTGGTAGTGAGACAGTTTTTTTGCGTCTCCCACGCATTCGCCTTGAAATAAATGGGTTATTAAAGCTATGAGCGTTATGTCATACGAAGGCAGTAAAGTTTAATTCTATACTGGAATCAGGATGAACCGCATATTAAAATCCAGAGTAGTTCGTGCAACGCTTAAACTTCATCGTTATACATCAATTAATGTTGTGCACTTTATTGTTAACTGCACCGTAATCCTTTTCCGTTTTTCGCAAAGTTTAATCTATTAATGGAGCTTGTATTTTAAGATTAAAAAAATGCACAAAAGGACCGAGTCGCGTGCTTCTACGTAAAATAATTTAAAAATAAACCTTGCTCACAACTATATATTCTTGCATACAGAAAATGCGAAGAGATTTTGCACACAACAATGAAACCGAGAATATGCATAATTGAAATAATTCTGACGGAAATGCGGTCTGTGGAACTGAGCGAGGAACGTATGCATTTGAAACGTTTTCCCTTTTGCAGTCCTCTTCACAAGTGTCGAGTAATTAACCCTTGTGGCCTAGAAACGCTACTTATTGCTCTGCTATACGGTGTAAAATGTTTGCTATGTTTATTGCACATTTTATACTCCTAACCCTTCTACATTAGACATATTGTTTTGTCACTATGTTACAGCATCTACCTAAGTATACACACTGTGTATATACAGGGTGGTCCAGCTAAGAAGACCCACTTAAATTACACCGTTATTAACAAAGATATAATTTCCAAAATTTCAGGAGTTACTCTTCGCATAAAGGGCTACAAAAAATCCGAATAAAGTTTTAGTCTAACTCTTCTACTTTTCGCGCATGCGTACATCAAACTGTAAAAACTGTATAGATGATAAATTTTTTTTTAATATCCGTTTTCTGCTGCTCATTCTGCGTACATCGATATAAATATTGTTGCAAAAGATTGACGCATGCGCAAGTGGTGATTACTTATTATACGGGCTTTTGAAACAACTTTATCGGATTTATTTAATAACCGTGAACACTGAACTTTTCAAGAATTTATTCAGCACATGAAATACTAAAAAAAATTCCCGCAACTTTTTTCTCTGTGACGTATAGTTCTTGCGCATGCGCAACTCACTATTCAAATTTCTTAATGTACATGAAATTTTTAATAAATTTTCTCATGCCCAAGGTTATTCCGCGTACAACAATACCAATATTGCAAGAAAAAAACCCAATAAAATCGGTAATTAGTGCTTCTTTTCCATACAAAAGGACGAGTGGTTTGGGCGACTGGAGAACAAGTGCACAGCGCCAGCGCCTGGAAAGGTGGGTCGACAGACGCGCGACGTTTGGTCGCAGTCATTTGACAAATGTAATAAAACTTTCGTCGTCCTGGTAGTCTAGTTGCTAAGGTGCTGGCTTTTAGTACCAGGGGACCTAGGTACGAACCTCACACGCGACAATGATTTTTTTATTTATAAAGTACGAATGAGCAAGTCTCACATCACAAAAGCATTTATTTTTTGATTAACAAACATTAAACTTCCAATAAATTGTACATAAGAATTAAAATAACAAAACAATTACCTAGATATTACAATAACAATAAAATTTAAATTCAATATGTATTTTTAAAAATTATACAATTAAAATGCATCAAACCTGCATACCATTGGCATTTATGTAGGCATGCATGCAGTTATAAAAACTCCGTCTAACTTTTTGTAAAACGTTTGATGTAATGTCTCTAAAAGCTTGCCTTATTCTAAATTTCATGTCCTCTGTTGTTGTGGGTCGCTGTTTGTAAACTTTGTCTTTAATTACACCCCAAAGAAAAAAGTCAACGTATTATGCCCCCTCGACCAATCCATTCCCCAAAATTGTGGTTTAAGAAATCCCTTACGTTCACCGCATAATGTGGAGGTGCACCGTCCTGCATGAAAATCAAGTTTCCTCATTCCTGCAGCGGTACGTTTTCTAATAGAATAGGAAGTTCTTGCAAAAACTGCAAATACATTGGTTCATTTAATGCCCAATATTACAAACGACAGTTATCCTTTAGCTAAGTTAGCGAACCAATCAGCTATTAGATATTTTTAAAATAGCGAAAGGTGATTGGTTCGCTAACTTAGCTAAAGGATAAC
>JAWQRP010000904.1:0-22607 GCA_033557875.1 Quadriops clusia
TGGCGCCACCATCAAGCGGGAAATAATAACTCATAGGTGTCTAGGTAATAATGTACGATATTACAGTTTAGTTTTAAGTCAAAAGTAGGCATGTAAAGTGCGTATTACATACGCTCGGGAGAAAAACTTATTACTGTTAATGTTATTTTGCCTTTTAGATATTACATCTTTGGTTTTACTTAAACTTAATGTCTATTTTTCAGTACAAAACGGACAGTTATAACTTATAACTGGCAAATCATGATAGTAATTGTTAAACTTATTTGACACATGTCAAAGAAAGTTGGAGCTATTACGTGACAATTCGTTAGAGGGAGAAGGATGGGGGTTAAAAATTGCCAAAAATTCCGTGATGTAATTTATGAACGGTGCCTTACGTCTTTCGTTTTACTTAAATTAAATATTTATTTTTAATTTTGATGTCTTCTGGGGTTAGTTCGAACAAAAAATGGGCAGTTATAGGTAATGTGGCAAATCGTGATAGTAATTGGTTTAGCAGCTATCAAATAATGACTGTCAAATTGTTATCGTCAAGCTTGTACTGTCAAATTGTTACTGTCAAGCTCTTACTGCCAAGTTGTTACTATCAAATAGTTATTGTCAATCAGTTACTGTCACAATATTGTTCGAAAGGAGATTCAAATGGCAAACCGTTTAAAATTTATAACCTCTAGCAATTATCTTCGGTGCAGTTGATTTACAGCGGCGATTCCCACCGCAGGCGCGCCACCTGCGAAGGCCTTGAACTTGGTTTTGCCTGCTCAATGGTCATTTTAACTGCAATTACTGGCGAAATAGCAAGTAAGTCCGTTCTCATTGCAGCCTGCGAGGCGTATGGCGTTTTCATTAGATCCCACAAAAGAGAGTTGCTGGAAAAAAGCTCCGCTACCGCTGGTCGTTACTCGGAGAATAATGAGTGCAGAATTGGTTCTTTTTAAGTATTCCGTATTAAGTACGGTTGCCTGATGCGCCGGTTAAAAATAAACCGACTTATAATAATGATAATCTTTATGCAGGTGCGCCCTTTTAAAACACGTGCATTGAAGGCCCATCATCAGCGTCCGTCGCCCGTCATCAGAGTCTAGCGTCATTACATTAATTTTCCTTACTTTAATTTTCATTCTTTAAATTTCCTTTATGGAATCGACAGGTTCGTTGCTTTCGGTTGTTGTTTTTAAATTAAGGAAACCGTCTTTATATGATCTGCAATAAAAGGCCGTCATTATGGGTTGATAAGTCGCCTTTGTTTTTGATTTTGTGCATGTGTTAATATGTTTATTAAATACGGGAAGTTTATTCACTTCAGCATTTTTTTAATACTGCAGGTTGTTTTCTGCAGTTTTTTGTTACTATTGCAGCTTTTTTCTGCATTTTTTACTAGTGCAGATTTTTTCTGCATTTTTATAGTACTGAAATTTTTTTCTACTGTTTTACCAAAGCCGAATTTTCATTTTAGTATCTCAAAGAATTCAAATATATTGTCTTAATATTAATAATGACATTATTTATTATTAATTATGGTAATATTATTTGTTAACCGTATTAATTTATCAATAAGATATTTTTATAACTAAGTTAAAAACCAAGTATATATATAAAACTAATAGGCATTGCTACCTGTTCTGAAGAAGTTAAGGTTCCCGGAGAAAGAGAGATCTTATCGAGTATCACGCCATTGTTGACTAATTAGTGTAGCTTATGTGAAAAATTCAGGCTCTGAACCAGGTTAATGATCTTAATGTCCGTTTTATGCGCTAGCTTCCGATTGTTTAGCATTTTATTTACGTTTAGTGTTTGTAAACGGTTTACAATGTTAACGTGGACTTTCGTTTGCTACTGGTAAGCTGTCACTTTTTGGGTATCATTTATCAAATGTCAACTATCGCTTGTCAGCTGTCATTTGTCACTTGTCAGCTGTCACAAACACTTATATTGTATTGTTGACCTGATTGATGAAGTATTTATAAAAAAAATATTGATCAAACAAAGAAAGTTGTTTAATAAAATATAATATTTAATGAAGTATTTAGTAAAAAAGTGCCCAATAAAAGAAGTATTTATTAAATGGCAGGCAGCCAACGCAGGATTCACCTGCTTCAACGAACTCGCGCATCAAATCACCCTTTCGACGTAGCCTCTCAGGAAGATTAAGTCAGAAAAAACTGGGCGTCCTGCACCTGTCTCCCCCATTGCATCGCAGAGTGCCGCGAGTCGACAAACATGAGGGCGAAAAACGCAAAACAAAAGAGCAACGCACGTCGCCCGGCAGATGGCGCTGGAGACGTTTGGCGAGTTTTCTGCGAATGGATTCGCTGAATTCTTGCGACGGGAAATATGTTGGCTGTGTCTTGCGTCTATACCATTTCGCCAGCTATTTCTAAAAGTTATCAGTTATTTGGCTAACTATTGAAACTTATTAGTTATAACAAATATTTTTCAACTATTCCCAAATATTTGGACTATCCATGAATAATGGTGATTTGATAAAAAAAAAACATCACTGTTACGAAATCAGTAGGTGTTGCGAAATACATCTTTATGAAATCGGTCATTATGAAATAGCCAGAGGGCGTAACTGTAGCCTGCGTATTAGTTATTGTTAATATGTACCCGGCCTGCTGCGCACTATTTACCAAACCGAATGTTTGTAAACAACCTGTCCTCTTATAAATCCCAAACTTGCAAGGTGACTTAGATCAAGTCGACTGGACGGTTGTCATGAGCTTTTTGTGCGATTCGCGTATTTCTCGCACGCACACAAACGAATAATCCATAGCATTGGGTTACTGAACTTGCGTAATTAATCGTTACTCCATAGCCATATACAAATATCCATACAGAAGTATCCATACACAAATATCCACACAGAAATAGTCATACAGAAATATCCATACAAAAATACATGTGCACAAAATATTACTTCAATTTATGTAATGTATACGTTTTGTCATTAGATAAGGAACAAATAATATTTACTTTAGTGCATATCTTTGTATATCTATATGTAATAACATTCGTATCAACGACATTTGTATGAGCATTTGCATTTGGCATCGACTCTTCGGTTTACTTTTATTTGTTTGACGCGAGCGGATGGAACTAATCCATGCATAAGATAGTGTTAATGGTTGTATACACAGAAAGAAATTTGATTTTTATTTGGCTGGAACTTTAGGACTGGCTTATTATAACTGAGCATTTTCATGTGAACTTATAGTTGTTTCCTAAATAAGAGCCTTTCTTCTCAAATCTGATATTATATTGTTTAATCCTGACTCCAAATGACCAAAAACATTTGACAAATCGCAGATACCAAAATGTATCATATTTGTTGATAAAAAAATTATGTTGGGCTTGTTTTGTAAGCAAGTTATCTTGCTTAAAATCAAGCAAGAATATAGAAAATAAAATATTAAGAAAAAATAAAATTAAGAAATAAATAAAAATAAGCAAAAATCAAACGCAAGCTACTTTGATACGTAGAATATTATATTTTGTTCCCCATGATACCATCCTGCAGCAGGTGCATCGGTCGGTTGCAATAATTGCACCCAATCTTTCTCCCGAGGATTTGAAAGGGTACAAGCAGCAGGTGAAATGAAGCGAAGTCCTCATTAATGCGCCCAGTTCTTGGGTGAGGGGTATGCGTGGCCAATATTCGGCCCCGTGGGTCCTCGCGAGGCGACTTGATCTCCTCTACCTGCTCCAAAAGAGGCATTTTTATACGAAGCTATCTTTTATACAGAGCCATCTTTTTTACAGAGGCAGGTGCAGATTTAAGGGTTACTATCTGACCAGGCACTTGATTTTTTCCTTGTCTCGGCACAACATCAAGATTCCGATTGTTTCGGGCGCATTATTAATTTGGACAGGTGCCTTACGAATCCTGGAATGTCCCGAGGCCACTTTCTTTTCTTCTTCTATACTCATTCTATACACATATTTTGCTCATTCTTCGCTTCGAATGAGCGTAGAGCAGAAATGAAGCTAAATCGCTTGAAATTAAGTTGTACAATTATTTAGGATGCTTCCTTGGTTTTTAGATTTATTTGGCTCCATTGTTTTTAAATCAATCAGTTTATAATGTAAACAATTTATAATTTATTAATTTTATAATTAAAAATTTTATAATTTAATTAATCCTTTCATAATACATACCTACAGGGTGTTTCACCTAAAGTGAACCACTGAAATTGTGGCATTATTAACAAAGATACAATTTCCAATATTTGGGGATTTACTCTACGCATAAAGGGCTACAAAAACCTCAAATGAAATGTTTTCCAACTCTCCAACTTTTCACGCATGCGTACAACTGTAAAAAAATACATAATCATGATAAACTTTTTTTAAATATCCTTATTTCGCTGCTCATTCTGCGTACGTCGATGTAAATATTGTTTCAAAATATTAACGCATGCGCTCACAGTGATTATTTAAAAAAAGGATTTTTTAAATAATTATAAATCCTTTATTTAATAAGATAAAAAAATGACTTTTTTACCATCTGTTTAGTTCATGAAATAATTCAAAACTTTCCAATAACTTTTTTTCTATGACGTACAATTTTTGCGCAAGCGCACATCGCACTTGAAAATGCACAATTACCATTGCATTTTTTAAGGAATTGTGGTTCCCCTCGGTTTTCCGCGTACAACGATACCCATATCTCGTTCTATTTAGTCTATCTATTCAGTGTTTGAAACGTCTATCTATTTGTGAGATACTCCACAGACATCCTTGTTTCAAACACTGAGTAGGTCATAAATTAGTAACACCCTTATTGCGCCGTGATATGCTTAATAGAATGAGTTTAAACGCCTCTGCTGCTACCGGAGCCACGTGCAGTCGACCAGACAAACTTTGGCATTGAATTCAATTAGATGCATAAATTAGTGAAAACCGAGGGGAACCACAATTCCTTAAAAAAATGCAATGGTGTTTTTTCAAGTGTGATGTGCGCTTGCGCGAAAACTGTACGTCATAGAAAAAAAAGTTATTGGAAAATTTCGTAGTATTTCATGAACTGAATACATTAAAATATAATCATTTTAAACTTAATAAATAAAGAAGTTATAGTTATTTTTTAAAAACCCGATTTTTAAATAATGACTGTGTGCGCAGCATCAATATTTTGAAACAATATTTACCTTGATGTACGCAGAATGAGTAGCGGAAAAAGGATATTAAGAAAAAGTTTATCATGATTATGTTTTTTAAAATTTGATGTGCGCATGCGCGAAAAGTAGGAGTTAGGCAAAAATTTTATGTGAGTTTTTTGTAGCTCTTTATGCGTAGAGTAAATCATCAAATTTTTCAAAATTGTATCTTTGTTAATAACGCCACAATTTCAGTGGTTCACTTTAGGTGAAACACGTTGTATAATAGTTATGTAATATAATATAATCGTGTTTCGTTTATTATCACTAATATAGAACGGAAAAGATCTTTACATCTGTCCCCTGAAATATCGCGAGCAGGAATACATGGCAAAAATATGTGCAGCGGAAGTGAACAACATCTAAAATAACCGGTAACAAGTTAAAATATTCTCCTGGATGTATTCCCAGGCGGAAATAGCGCCATAAACCAGTTTTCTGCGCTTTCCTTTCTCTCTATCGCGTTTCGCTTCCTTTACATTCTCGCAATTTTTTCTTACTGTTTCTCTTCTCTCTCCAACCCGTCCAATCATTGCTTTCCTCTGCGAAGAATTCTCCCCTTTTTTCTCCTTGTCGCCGCTTCCACAAACAATTAAAGCAAACAAATACAACATTCAAACAGTACGGTCTCACGGTGTAGTCCGCATAAAATTAAGGTTAATTATAATTAACCTATAGGTTTTTGTAAGATAACGACTATTATCCGAGAATATCCGGATTACGCCTTAAGAAGGAGTCCTTCTGCATTTGGACATTAACACGTCCTCCTTCTTGTGGGCTCGAAGCCCATCCGCGCCTAACGGCCATGCCATATGCCGCTCTTATAAAATTGAAATTAACCTCAAGCAGCTCGTACAGGTGAATTATACCTCCTCTTGACAATGCGAGCAACAGTTGGTTATACGTATTGAAGGGTGGGTCTTCGTATCGAATGCCATATGGTGTTGTTAGCTGTGTTTTAAGTGTTTAAATTGCATTAGCTTCTTTCGTGTAGGAAAATTATCCGAAGAATTCTCCGGGCGTTTTGCGGTTTTTAAAGGCGTTAATCCACTACATGTATAGTGAAAAATCATTGGATAGAGTTCAATAAAATCGTTGTTTTGTTACTTTTCTTGAATAGTATTTGGCTAAGGTTGCATTAAGTAGGTATTTTATTAATGCAACCCATTCTGTTTCGAGTTCTTATCATAAGCTTTTCCTTACAATGCAGTAATACAACTTTGTCTAACGGTTTTTAGAAAAATATATTTAATAAATGACATAGAATTTTCTAATAATAGTACTTTTATGTAATAGTATTATTAAATTCAAATAGTTGAAATTTAAATCGGGCGTGTAAGAAGAAACCTACCTTCCAACGAGCATCGTATATAAAATAACCCCTAACGACCACATATCTGCAGCCTTTCCGGAATAGTGGGCCCCCGCTTTGAGTATTTCTGGACTCACGTAAGCGGGGCAGCCTCGCTTATCGTGGAGCCAATCGTTTTCGGGTTCCTCCAGCACGACAGTGTCCTCTAACGATTCCAACTTCAACTCCGTCCTAGAAAAAATATGACAAAATTTAAAAAAAGTTAAAAATAAAATTATAAAAGTATAACGTTTTCGGTTGTAACTGAAAGTGTTGTTATAACTCTGTTTATAATGAGTAGGTGCATAGATTTGAGAGAGACAATATAAACTCTAAATTCCAGGGCATCCTTGTTTGCGCAAAAAAGCGCCCGGATTTGAGGAGATCGCTATCTGGCGGCATCTCGCGGTATCCACGGCGCTCGAGGCAAACATTGCAAAATCTCGCTCTTGATCTTTTAATAAAGGCCCATCTACGCTTTATAGTTTGTGCAAATGTAACATCTCCGATTTCGCAAGGTGCAAGGAGATCACACACTTGTGCTCTGAATAGCCTTTGTTGCCTCGGCTCACGTGACGCCCGTAATCCAATACTTTATCACCTGATGAGCCACTTATCGCGAATATTATTCAGAGGAGGCGAGGACGCGTGCGAGCTGGAGCCTTGAGGACGGGCAAGATGATCTTCGCCGTGAGTGGGTGGCTTGGGTGTCTTGATTCTGATGAACCTTGGACCATATGTTGCTAAATATAATTCCTCGGTTTCTGGATTGAAGACATGCGTTTTACCAATTAAAATCATTTTACAAATAATATTCTAACAGTTCGATGCTTATTAGTCAATGGCCCAAGTTGGCATGTATATATTAAATAGTATGCACCTACGAAATTACAATTTCAAAACCCATTTTGCAAGCCGCAAATAATTGATTGAAATACCAGCGAGAAGCGAGAATATTGCGTACACAGGTACGATTCTTTCATAATTAGACATCGTACCGAGCATGTAAGCCCAACAACAGGTTTGAATGTTTAATTCCCACAAGACACCGTGCTCAATTAGTTCGAACTCGTTTGGTACTTGGGCAACTGAGCGGTCAATTGCCAAACAATGTTTTTTTTTATTGAAACAGATTAACATCTCCGGGCGTTCGGCTGACATTTTGCAAATTGTCGCGGGCGAGCTCTTACGACATGTGAATTACCAGAGATTGAGTTGGAGAGGTGCAACGCACTATCTCGAAGTGATTTCAAAGAGGTTTCAAAAAAATGTCTAAGGAGGTTTCAAAGAAATCTCTGAAGAGATTTTAAAAGGGATCTCTGAATACACGATATCTCGAAAAGTTGCCAAAGAGATCTCTGAAGATATGATATCTCGAAGAGTTGTCGAAGAGATCTCAAAGAAATGGTGTGAATGCCACAATCGAGAGGAGTCGCGATATGACACTTGCTTTCTCTAAATCGCAATAATGCGGTTGCAGCTTTCTCCGTTTGTTGCCCGACCTAGAGCTCTTCGAGTTCAGTGTCCGCGAACCGAAGGCAAAGCTCCCGGAACCGAGTTGTGCAATTTTCGACTGCTGCGCGCAAAACAAACTGTTAAATTGGTGTAAACAAACTCATGTGAACTCTTACTTTATGCTGTATTGATAACTCATTACTTAAACACTGGATGCTTCCTTCGTCTTATCATTACACACCTTCATCTTATTATACATCTTTATTATAACATCTAGGTACACTTTAGGGCTATTTGCTAATTCCTTAACCAGCCCTCTGGTTACGAGAGCCGCCATTAAGATGTTTTGTAAGATAAAGGAAGTAGTCTCAATCAATTAATTAAGAGCGTGGCGGCAGCGAAGTCCCAAAGTGAGGTTCTCTAATCAGGAAGGGGTCCGAGCCATGAATGTGTTACGAATAGAACATTATTGCAATAGACCGAGTCAACGACCCAGGTTGCTACTTTCTGTCTTGTCTATGCATTTCACACATTTCTTTTTGCATTACGCCATTGCTGCAACGGCCTCCGCTTTCTTTATTGATGGCGATGAGATTGGAAAAGCACGACCAAGAGCTAGGCTAGCCAATCAAAGCTTAGAAAACTTATAAAATCAAATTGATTTCGAATTTTAATTTAATCATTACATCAGTTTTATAAAAGGACATCAGTTTGATCTATGGATTGAATTCGAATCCAAAAGAACAGTGTATCGTTGTTGATTCTGCGAATTGTCGCCCTTTCTCCTCAGGATATTTTCGGACTGTTCGCTGCATATCTCTGGTTGCGACAAAGCGGTCGTTGGGCAACTCGGGCTGGTTGTTGCGAACTTTAGAGGGCCTCGGGCCAAGTCTCTAATAACCAGCTCGCGAGCGAAAAGGTATCGCCGCTCATTGTTTCACCTATGCCGTTCGGATGCATATAGGAGTGGTTAATTCGGTTACATCACTGAAATCCTTACGTACTTCGCTCAATTTGTGCAAGTCTCCCGAAGAGTTGGGACACTGGCGTCTTGTGAAATTTTGATCATACATGTATAATAAATATCTGCAATACCGCACGTTATGACATTTATGTGTATGTCAAATACAGCCATATATATATTCAGGCAAAGGTATATAAGTAGGTACATAGTTACCAATAGAGGCTGTACTAAATACGGAAATGTATAGATATCAAGAACAAAAACAAACATTTTTCATAAACCTACCTTTAAGATACTTATTACTACATTCAATGCATTGGCACAATTGGTGGAGGCGCCAGTACAAAAGTGTACAAAACCCAAATATATAAAGCAGCATGTTTAAATTTTCAAATCGATTAGAGCCAAGAAGGAAAGTGCAATCGCAAATCATTTTTTGGAGCCTAGCTCTCTGTCACAACGTTCGATCACTCTGACCGACATATCGAGTGGTATTATGCAGTTTCTTCCGCAACACGAACGAACATTGCACTTTTGTGTGCACCTGTGCCTCGCCTTCAGAGCCGTTCTACATGCATGTGCATGGTGTCGGCGCTTTTCAATTTAAGAAACCTTTCTGTAGCAAGTGTATTACGAAAGCGCCTTTACTGCAGCGTTGTCTTAGGTTTGGAAATAGTTGGCGCAACGCTGAAATTGTTCTTGCTTTCGGCGGCATGGCGAGACCGCTTTGTCGAGCTGACAAAGAAAGGTCGTAGGATAACTGTACTTATCCTCATAAATGAAGAATATTCCGAAAGAGTGCGGACTGTTTTACAAGGAAAGGTTTTATTTGGGCTAATCGTGTTCACAGGGGCTAGCCTGGTTTCGGGTTAACCTCGCTTTAACGGGGTAAAATTAGTTCCATCAGAGTAAACTGGGTATCATATACCTACTAAACTTTTTAAAGGCGAATGCATCATAAAAGTTACATTCCTGAAGACTGATGAGCTTTTTGTATAGGAATTTCCGGTCTCAACCTAACTACATCAAGAGGTTGGTTTCCAATCAATGGAGGTAACCAGGTAGTTTTAGTTGTCTGGACGAAAATTAGTCATTTTACTTACATGCCTCTAGTTAGATAATGCAAAAATTAGTCATTATATAGTTAGATAATGTTCAAGTTAGTTAATGTGCATGTTCGGTAAAGTGCATAGTAAATAATGTGAATAGGAGATAATGTGCATGCAACGGTGGTATCGTCTCATTGGATTGCTCAAGTGACAGAGTTCAAAAGCCATTAGAAAAATGTCTAATAATAACAATAAGTGGAGCCGCCCAGTTCGCTTCTGCCCCAGCCCATACGGAAATGATTATTTGTAAATAAAGAGAGGGCTAGGCCTTAATCACACAACTCGCCCTGCTGAAGGTGTGTTCCTCTCTTTAGTTGGGCTTGATATCAAGGGAGTTCTTATTAATGGGATGTTGAAAGGACATCGGCGAAGACCAGGGATTATAACTGGATTTTTATTCTTTATTTTTTTACGATATGAGATTAATTTCTTTCTATGATTATTATCTTTCTAAAATTATTATTGTTGTATCTCTACCTATTATCTTTCCATATTTCATGTAGGCCGCACACAGAGCGACCTTTTATTAATTTAATTATCCATTATTAATTCAAAACAAAATTCTTAATTTGTGTTAATTCATTTTGTTTACTATTAATCTTTTTACTAATTTCTTTTTATCATTTTTTCACATATGATCACTTTTTCATTATTATTCTTAGTAGGTGTATATTATAGGTAGATATAAATTGGCATCTTCCTACTTGTATTGCCTTCCTATGTACTCACCCAGCAACACGAATAGACACTTATATGCGAGTCGTTAGCCTCATTGGTACCCATCGCCGTACAAATGGCTAAAAGCCTCCGTTGCGTAAGCGTCAGCTTAATAAATGCATAATGCTTGACCATTTCGATTCGTCAGCAGGCCCGACAGGACTTCTCCGCAGAAATCGCAGTGGGTCATGATCCCGTTGCGTCCCAGCCAAGGAACTGCGCAAATTGTTTACCATCAAGCAGGTTCTGTTTGTTTATGGACGGCACGAGGCGCATTCTTCTCACAGCAAGACCAATCTTCGCATTCTTGCTGGGGTTTTGCGAATTCAATTGCTTGGCCAATGTGGAATCTAGTAGTGGTTCTAAAGTATTACCACTATTAAAGTATTAGTACTAAAAACTGTTGTTAGAGATTTGTTTCATACACATACCACGTGTTCGTTTTGAACTGTTTCATAAAAACTGCGGTTTCTTTGTCGCACCTTTGCCGCCTCTTTGAAGATCAAAGACCGGCGGGTATTTTGCGTTACAATTCAATTCGAACATCTTGTATGTAGCAAGTGCTCTTTGTAAAAAGATTGTCTTGTGAAGATTTTGGTTCTGTGAATCTAACAACATAAAGGGTGTTCAGATGAATGTGTAAAATAAAAACTGTCGCTTCTTTGGCGCTCGTTTGCCGCCTCTTTGTAGATCAAACAACGCCGCGTTTTTTGCGTTACATATTCATCTGAACACCCTGTATTTGCTTTATGAAGAAAGATTATGCATGTCTGAAAGAAAATTTTATATTGTTTATGATGTTTTATTAAGATTGAAATGAAGATGTTAAGTGAAGATCTTATGTGCCAATAAGCTGATTGTATTTGACGATTTTATGTAAAAATTTATAAGAACATTTTATGTGAAGATTCGCAACATGACTTCACGAAGATCATCGACTGGGCCATCGCGAGTTGTTGAACTCAGTAAGCCACACCTGAAGAGCTGGAGGAGCTAGGCGAGAACGCTAAGGCCCAAGTCATGATGACCGCATCGACGTCAGGTCGCAAAAACTGGCGATGCAAAAAATCGCAACGCGACCCAAAAGTCATTACCATCATCGGTGGAAATAAGTATGACTAATCTTTCGCCTGGCAAACCAACTGAAGATTACGATGCTGGTTATCGAAATTTTATTCAATTTTCTGCATTTAGAGGTTCAGCAGCTACACTGTAAGAAAATATTAGATATCCATCTTACTTCAGTCCAAAACCAAACTGATGGAAATTCAGTTGTCAGTAAATCTACTTATGTATTTTAATTTCTTACAGTGTATAACTATGATCAACGTGTAATTATAAAACGTGGTTTAAAAAGAAGCACCTAGGAAGATGACGAACTAGATGTTGCTGCGAGAGCAGTTTTAGTTTAGCTTGCTTTAACCACTTGTGGTTGCTTGTCATAACACTCTGATTCCTGCTAATAATGGTCAGTTACCCGTCTTGATACCTGCTACTTTCGCTTGTTTCTCAGAATTGCTGATGTACATACGTCGAAATTTAGTTAAGTACTTATACGTAGTAATAATAATAATAGTAATAATACAGTAGTAATCATAATAATAGTAATAATGGTCTTATTAATAATAATAATAATATCAACAATATTAAGAATGAAAAAAATAAAAACATTTCGAAGAAATTTGTAAATCGGATGAGTACGAGCACCAAGATAAAGCACTTAATTAAACGGGAAAAAAGTTTTAAAAACTCATCTGGTGTTATCTGCCACTTGAAAAAATCGTCAAATCACCTTGGCGGATTCCTCGCACAGTAACATTGAGTAAACTTTGTTTTAGATTGCAAAACAGATTAGATAAGGCCGCGCATTATTACAACAACAATATAAACAAAAGCCTTGCACTCGGCAGGGCAAGAGGAGTGTTCTGCTACTCCATTCGGCGGCTAAATTGGCCGAGGAATTCTCAGGTCTTGAGTTATGACAGTTGCTGGTTAGGAACGGAGGCCAATTTGTTATAAAGTGGTACTCCGCTCGCTACACCTTCGCTTCAATTACCTCCAGCAAACATATACAACAGTTAAGCTTGACAATCAGGGCGCGTCTTTATTGGGTTCGACTGTGACTATTCATTCTAACTATTCTCTGCATATCGGATATGGCGAGGTAAAGACGTCTGGAACAAAAGACTCTCTTTCTATATTGTCCGAAAAAAAAAACAAATATGTAACTAATTTCTATGAGAGGGAAATGTTGTATGTGAATCTACGCGCACGTTAAAGAACACCCGACCGTCGAGGAGGCAGTCACTCCTACGCCTACTTGATCGAGGCGGCCGGGAAACTCAGAAGTTGCATCAGCTGCATCGCAGCAGCCGATGCACTGGCACCGGGTGTTATTGTGTCCCACTGGCAACGCGATCATTTTATTAATTTCCGCATTTCTCCGAAGTTATGACGCCTCAGAGACACGCAGCCGCATCTTGGGTCAACGCTCCGACGAAATAGCAGCGTGCCGCGCTCAGTTCCTGCATTTTGCAGCGTTTGAATTAGAAATTATGCCGATTCGCTGGTGCAACTGCTTTCGCAAATTTCGTAGCTCTAGCTGCACTTTGCGTTATATAAAGTCTATTGGGCAAAGCTCATGATGATTGCGATTTATAGAAATTGTTTATGGATATGAGCCATCTGCAGTAATTATTCGACTTATACAATAGATTGATATGTATGAAGTTTGTCGTATGATGGAACATTTCTACGTTAAACAATACTATATAGGAAGCCATCCATGAAACTAATGTCAAAGTTTTACCTTGCCCGGTTTTAATTATCGAGATTAACGCCTTAGCGCTCCAATATCTCACCATTATTACCGCCGACGAATTTTTAACGATACGATGTAGGTTATTCGCGTATATGTACTAAAGGTAACCTTATCAACTCGTGATAACGACCCTTTGTGTTGGTTAATCTCACCAGCAAATTGACTCACCCGATCGTGAGGCAAGAACAGAGCCCCGTTAAAGGCTCCCGCGGGACAACTGGGGCACAGTCTCGACTGGTTTGCATAACAATAATAGGAAAAATGGCTCAGTTTGAGCAACAACAAATGCTTGGATTTGCTTACAAAATTTGTCTGCGTTTCTAATAGATATAATCCGAGTCGTGTGCGAGCCGCACAATAATAGCAGCCTGTTTACATTTTGGCAATCAAATATTGATTAATTCGTCCTTTACAAAAGTCTCCAACATTAATAAATTGAAGTCGGGCCGGAGAGTGTCGCAAGTCGCTTTAAAAGGATCGAATTATTCGCGTTTCAAAAGCGCTCTGCTCGCTGTGTGTCCATATTCGATTGGATGTGTACCCAATGTGTAATAGTGTTCCCTCTCGTATACAACCTAGTTTACGTTTTCCTCGGGTTCTGAAGAAATCTCTAGTTGTACATTTCTGTCGTGTTGCATTTTTATAACACAGCTTTTTCATAATCTTGACTTTCCTGCTGCATATCTGTAATACTGAATTTTGCTAATACTGCATTTCTCTAAAGCTTCTCCGGGCGTATATGGGTAATATGATTGAACATGATTTTATAAATTCATACTCTTGTATAATTACTATCGAGTTGTTGATGTTCCGATATAAAACAATAATGTGAAATAAAACATATCAAAGAAAAAACTAATGTGAAATAAAACTGGACAAAGCATATTAAAGAAAGAAGGAAAAATTTAATTATGTAGGTAATATAGAGAGAATGAATTAAAATACAGAGAGATTGACTGGCTGATTGGGGATAAGTTGAAGTTTTTGTAGAAAATAAACTCTTATTACTTTAAAAGTAGTACTGAAACTGATATGGATGACTTTCTTGTACGGTATAACATTGCCCTTAACATAAGTTTAATAAACATGCTCAGAAGATACACATTTTCATTTCCAATAAAAAACAAACAACATTGAGTCTAGCGCCTCCACCAAGTGTGCAAGTATGTACAGTATCGACAATAATGATAAAAATTAACGATTTAAGAAACTACTTAGGAATTAAAATCATAAATAAACTAAAAGTCACGAAACTGAAATTAAAAACTAGAAATAAAAAAATAAGTAATAAAACGGAAACCAAAAAACTGATACTAAGAAGAGAAACAAGTTTGGGGACCGCGCCTCCAATTGTGCACTGTATTGAAACTGATGATAAAGATTAACGATTTAAAAAATTACAAGGAATTACAACAAAAAATAAACAACTACTATGAAGAAACTAAAACAAAAGAAATGGTACTAGAAAAACTGAAACTAAAAACATGGAAACTAAAGAAACTGAAACTGAAAAAACTTAGACAAAACAAAAATTGATACTAAAAAATACTGAAGCTAAAAAAACTGAAACCAAAAAACCTTAAACAAAACAAACTGCAACTAGCAAGGGTTAAAACCCTATCACAAGCATGCAAGATGACGCAAACGCGACCAATTAATTCAAGATTAATCAACATCACGAAAGTAAAGACTCCTCGTCTCGCAGGCTTCGATACGCGCAATTCTGCATAGGCGTACGTAATGTTAAAGGCATACCACACGAGATGCTAATGAAGACACGGAGCCGGTTTCTAATTACTAGTGCAGTTGTAAAAGGGAGTATGTGCAGACTCCGCTTGCTGCGATGCGTGCGCGAGAAGGTGTATTTCAAAGTCATTCCTGGTCGTAATTATAGGAACTAAGCGGGCGCCAAGTAGTAAATGACCTGCCCGGCTCTCTGACTGAATGGATCTATAATAAAGTGAACGTAGGTATCACAACATCAAAGTAGTCGCCAAGTCGGGCCATCCGAAATATAAATATTCTGCTACCTACAGTAGTGGTCGTATTGGTAGGAACTTTATATTTTTGAAATAATAGAGGAAAATTAAATATTTTTCATTTTCTAAACCGCCAAGAACAAGTAAATATATAATATTCGAATAACTAGCTTCTTTGCACCCCCCAATAAAGATTGCAAACCTATCTCAAATTTCCTGTTTACTACTCCAAAAACATCAGAAAGTGCTATTCGCACTACTACACAGAGATAAGAGTTAAGTGCCCGCTTACAGTAATCTATTTATAACTGGGTTTCCTAATGATAATTTCGCAACGCGATGAGTGGGTTCATAGGTGCACAATTCGCTCATAAACAGAGGAGACAAGGGAAAGGGTTCGCGAAAGCATGCGTGACCACTCGACATGTGCCCCAAATCGCTATTTGCCCAATTGGCATGTGCCAAAATTGACAAATCCTTATCAGCGACTTATTTACCGGCTTAGGGATTTTTCTGATCGTCTCGATAAGAAATTAGCGTGTCGCCATCTGCAATTGTACGCTAAGCATTTTGCGCATTTGCACTTGCTGCACTATTTGATATTCGTGTACTATTTGACCTTTATGCACTATTTGAACTATTACACATAAACTATTGCACTATTTGAACTATTACACTAAGGCCCGCTTTTATAATCCTCAATTACCTCTCGTTTAGTTAGCCAACCAATCAACTATCAGGAATCTTTAGAATAGTGACAGCTGATTGGTTGGCTAACTAACCGAAAGATAATTGTCGTTTGTAAAAGCAGGCCTACGTTTTTGAACTTTCTACACTATTTATCGTCTGCTTTTATTTTAGCCAATTTTTTTAATTATAAATATTAAAGCAAATTTTAGGTTTATTCGGTCATTTACTGTAAATTGACGTGACGCATAGCCATCAAGATCATCACAGTAATTGGTGTGTATACAGTATGCCTCACTGGCAAAATTAGACGGTTTATGCGTGTAGACATCCTTACTTGAAAGGTCCTCGCATATTTAGCAAGTCGTCAGCTATTTTTAAGGCATGCCAATGCGATCTAAATTTAAGAAATCATAACAGTGGGGCCTTCAGCAAGTTGGCCTTGAACAAGTGGGGTTTTCAGCAAGTGGGACCTTTAACCAGTGGGGCCTTCAGCAGTTGGGACATTGCGTGTGCGTTTTAAATTGCATTACTTCGCGGTCCAAATTGCAGATTGCGATGGCAAAGTGACCAAATCCCATGGAACCAATAATTTAAAATAGATCAAAGACAGCAGACGTGCAATTTGTCGGTCTTCGGGGGAAATCACAAAAAAGCGAGTTGTCTATTGGCGGAGGACTTTTTGTTACCTGTGCGCGACAAAAGTCCTTTGTGTCATTATTTCGAAATTTATGGGTTAACAGACATCCGCTTTAAAATTGGCGCAAGTTGTCCAATGTTGAGCTCGCAGCCGCGCGAGTTTTCGGTTTTCTACCTGAAACGCCTTATCGCCTGTTAAATGGGAAAGAATGCCATTTTTATGCAGCACTAAAGTGTCAAATTGTTTACACACCGTTATGCCAGATAAGATAGCATCGGCTACCTGTTAGTGCCGCCCGTAAAATCAATTAATTATGCAATAAAATTAAAATAGTTATTATTACATACGTAGCTATAACAGCTGAAACATAACTGCATAAGCATTCCAGAAAAAAAAAGATGTTGGTTTTAAGTTTTTGAGACGTAATTAATCGTTTTATTTTATAAGTTATTGATTTGCAAAAGTTATCAATCGCAAAAGTTAGTAATTGCAAAGTCATAAACTTCAAAACTATATTTGCAAATGTTCATAATTTAAATCGTGACTTCTCCACGTATTGCAAACCTATGCATCAAGAAGCAAAATGCAAACAATTTATCGGTCGCAGGTTGATATTATCAGTTTCCCACAAGCTCTTGCCTCTTTTTCAGTAATTGAAATACATAGGAATAGGCGATATTCAGCGCTCGGATGTCGAAACAACGTATTACATAACGCTGTCTTTATTAAATCATCCAGTCGGCCGTTTGTGCCATTATGAGGCCATTACCAATGCAGTTTACTCATATAATATGAGTAAACGAGTGTATACGTATATAGGCTCATATTTAAGGTGGCACCTTTTTCATCGCCCAGCAGCAAGAACGCTTATTACACAAAACATGCAGAAAATATGTAAGTAACCTATGCTGTTCTAGGAGAATAAATCGTATAATGTTGAATGAAGGCTTGTCGCTTGCCCTGTTTAGTTCTATTCCGAAGTGATAAATGCAAAGTGCGAGGTTTTGCAACGCGCTCGTAACATTTGCGATTCTAATAATTCAGATCAAGGATGGATGAACTTAGCTCTAACGCTATTTTTCTCCGCGAAGTTATTTGTGTTATCAATTTTTGTTGGGCAATTACCACACGTGCGTTTTCAGCACCTAAGCGATCGCATAATTGCTTACGTTAGAAGTCGTTGGTTAAAACTAAGTTTGAACTAAGTTAGAAGTAAATTAGAACTAAATTAGATCTAACATCTAAAGACGTCATACAAAACTAGTTGTTGTTTTACTATATTTAGTTTTATTTATTTATTTTGCTTCATTTTGTTTGCTTTGTTCTGTGTTGTTTTGTTGTTGCTCTATATTTTGTTTAGCTTTATTTCGTTACAAAGTAACTTTCATTACTGCGAATTGGGCCTTGCGCCTATAAAGAAAAAGCTCTTAAATAAAGTCGCTCCGGCGACCCGTGGGAATCGCAATAAATTAAATTATGCATTTTCCGCTTTTATTGCCCCTAGGTAAGATTCGTACTTTTATTTCTCTTTTATGCGCCCATTCCGCGACAAGAGGGATCAGTCCTGACGTTTCCATTAAGGATTCCAATATTGCTCGGAATTCGCCGCGCTTACGCAGTATACAATCAAACTTCGTTTCGACAATGATGTCCGCGATGACGTGGACTTGATGACTTACAAGTTTGATCTACAATGATTTCCTATAGAAAATATTTAACGATTGACTACAATAAAAATATTTACATGCTTCCTCAATGGTACATAATCAATAATTAAAAGTCTGTGCTGATGCGCACAAAAGCAATGTTCTCCGTCAATTTGTATCGGGCCGATAGTGTTATCGCGAATTTCTCCGAACAAAATGTGAATTATCCTTTGTGTTAGGCGGTTATCTCCCTATAATAGTTATAAATGATAATGGTCCTTTGTGCGTTGCCTCATAATCGCTTTGTTTCTATTGCTGTTAAGATAGGTTAGGCTTAATTGTTGGATAAAAACGCGTATCTGAGTTATGTCGTTTCATTATTACGGATTTTTGTGGCTTTAACATCAGGTTTTACGTTTTAGTTTGATACTTCATTTTGAACATTTAAAATAAATATTTTATATAAAACATTTAATATAAATTGTTTAATATAAATGTAAATGTAAACTGTTTAATATAAAATGTTGAATATAAAATTGAAAAGGTTTAATTCAAAATTAATTGCCTCAGTAATTGATTGTTTAATAATCGCCACACGAGCGCACAGACGAGATAACCGCACGCAAAAAAGCGCGCCGAGTTTTACCTTCATCATTTGATTGAAAAGAAGGCCAAGAATACCGAATGAATGCAATGTGGTTCTCACACACAAGTAGGTTAAGGTTCAGCTCGCAAGGTTCCCCCATTGTACGGAGCCACGAATACGTCTCCCACACTCTGCGAGAGCGAAGAGTTGGACCGCCGGAAACGGCGTGCACCCGAGAGAGATGGAACAAGTAGTTCCGAAACTATCGGATATTATATCGCATTATTGGTAAATTTTCAGCTTATTGCATCAAAATTTATGTCCTACATTCATATGCATGGAGGCAGCAAGGCGATTATGTTCTGCGATATTTTGTAAGCGCGTTCCATATATTATGCATTGCGCACTATACCTACTACAATTTTAGTAAACAGCTTTGGCCACATCATCGTTCGGATCGTTTAACTACATATTTAGATCGTTTATCTATTTAGATCATTTAAATATGTATGTACAACGGTCAGCTAAATAAGTCCCCCTTACTAAATACTTTTTTAACTAAAAATCTCAAAATAAACACTTTAAACCAAAAATATTAAAATAAAAATAACAAAATAATAATTTGGATCAGCTGTGCACAACATTAAAGCGAATACGCTTGATTTTGCATGGATCCGCGATCGCCTCGACAGGATAACATTATTTAAAAGCAGATGTGTGTGCGAAAATCCAGATACACAGTCGGCCAAACGATTAAAAGCCGCGAGAGCCATTGCATCACGTTGTTGAGTCACAAGGGTGGCCGTTAAGACATCTGCAGCATTGCTATTGATCTAGGAGACATAGACCAAGCGAGCTTTCATATGAGAGACTATAGGTATGCTTTTACAATAACTTTTGTAGGAGGTACGTTCATGTGATGAATGGTTCGTCCTACACCTGGTTCTTGCATCTGTGAAAACAGGATTATAACAACGAACTGCTCGGATCGAGGCACAAGGTAAATATGTGCTCTGATACCTGTCAATTGCGTCAGACTTTTGTCAGTACCACAGTGTAAAGTACCAAGTTCAACTTTCAAGCTTTATAATATAAATATAAAATATCTTACTATATTTTGATTTTATATCAAAAAAGTCTCTCTGTAAAACCATATGTAAGTATAATATATGGTGGCAATATGTACAGAGCGGTAAAGCGTAAAAAAATGGTTAACCCGTTAAATTAGGTAATCAAAGGCGTTCAACAGGAAGACCGCCGTGCACCACCTGCACCCACGGGCAAATCTTTATGAGATTTAAAATATTTATCTTTCTTGTAGAAAAAAATCTTTCTTGTTAATATTTCCTAATGAAAGGGATGCTTAATAACCGTCACTAATCTATGATATAATCTCCCATATGTTTCCTTTCTTTCATTAATGATCAAAATCAAGATAGGCCGCGTCTAGCATCTGTCGCATCTCGAGTCTTTGTTACGTTCGGAAAACCATTCCCCTCGCAAGACAATTTCGTTCGCAAGATCATTTCATCGCAAGCCCACCCATTTCATCGAAAAATTTTGCCTCACGCAGATAGCGCGTTTTTTTGCGACGAGTCGCCTCTTTGTATCCATTTTTGCGGAATAATCCATTTCGTCCTCGTCCAGCAATTATCCGTCTTTGTGGAATTATTGCGAGATCTGCTCTGTGCCAAGTGGTCGAACGCGAAAAAGCGAGAATAACTTGTTTGGGTTGCACAACAGCCGAGCCGCTTTTGTGCGTTTCGTATGGTTGCCGCTGCAACAATGGTATTAACACATTAACCTTGTGTGCGCCGGCGGTCTCTTTCTGCGAGCAAGTGGAGAAAAGAAGCTGACCAGATCCTTGCGTGTGCGAGGTTTCGCCCAGCGGACTTTAAATGCCCATTGTGCCGAGTTCAAAGGCGCAGTTTATGTCTTGATACGGTGCTTCTGGACCTCCCAACCCTGCCGTTCCATCCCTGCCCAGAACCCCTCGGTCATCTAAGTCAATAATAGTTTTATACGTTACCAGTGCACACTGATCTAAGCATTCCTTGACGGTGCTGTAAGTGTCAAATGAGTTTTAAATGAGGTAAAAATCCGTAATGAGAATGTTGATGGATTTGTGTGTGTGTACAGTGTGTAATATGCATGGTGGGTACACGATATAGAACGTTGCATTTCACTGAGAGGAACGTTGCTGGCAATAGCTATTAAGTAATAAACGTGTTTGTTGTTTCCTTTTGCTTTAGAAGTAAAGGGTGTTCAGATGAATGTGTAACATAAAAACTGTCGCTTCTTTGGCGCTCTTTTGCCGCCTCTTTGTAGATCAAACAACACCGCGTTTTTTGCGTTACATATTTGTCTGAACACCCTGTAGGTATACATTACTACATATGCATTGTTTTACATTGGCCACACTGGTTTGGTATAGTACTTCAATTATTCTATTATTTTATGTTTTATACTTATTAAATACATACTTAAATTGTATTTATTTTTAAAGTTATATGTTCATCATATTGACTTACAAAAAAATTAGAGTTCTTCCATGATTTGTTTTCATGAAACTTTTAATATCGCAAGTAGAAGGAATATAAATTTAACCAAACAAAATTATAAGTCTGGAAAGTTATGAAATGAAATCACTAAAATACAAAAAAAAAAATAAAAATAAAAATAAAATATAGCAAAATTTAAAATCGAAAATAGTAACTTTTCGTCAAAATGTATTTAGTATAGTTATTAAGTTTGAATTCTACTCTTTTCTTGAAATTCTTTGGAATTCTCTTAGATTTATTTTTTATTTACAGGCGAATAAAAGTTTACAAACTAATAAAGCCTTTGTCCACTTTTAAGACAATAGCAGTTTAGACGTGAATAAAGACTTTGTCCACTTTAAATATATAAAAGATTTAGAGTCGAGGCGCGACACCCAACCTTGGCAATTCAGTCAACTAAACGGTACATCCTCGGTCTTCAGTCGCATGAGCACCTGGGCTTGTAAAAATGCTTTATTGCCTAACAGGATGTCGTTTAAAATGCACACGGCGATGATGTCGAGATGAAACGTGATCCCGCCGTAATAATGCGACACCTCTCTTGGTGTCTGTCTTAGTAAGCAAATTTCATACTCACGTACGAAAGTATGTTGTGCATTACTACTATACATACTTTGTACAAATAAAACACTATTATAAAAATTCAACTTTTTGCTTGATGAACTTTTTCGTATTTCGTCTCGAAAGGAGGAACGAAAAGTAGGTACTACTACTACTACAAAAAAAATAATACCCTAGTAAAAATTATCGCCCTCTTAGTTTTATCTAAGCATTGCCTAGCGCAAGATTAATGAGCCGAAATATCAATCTTTGCCAGTTGATGTTCCTCAGGGAGAGATACGTACAAACGCATTCGTTGTAGTTCTACAGCTTTCAGGCGGGTTGGGTCAGATTTCGCTTTATCAGTTTCCAGACTAAACTATATATGGCTG